>JAOWBP010004006.1:7984071-8025764 GCA_028571105.1 Tragopan temminckii
TGTCATATTTAGGGTGGAACTGGTTAAAACTAATGGCTGGGTACTACTGATAGTCACTTGGTGGTGTGTATATAGATTATGGGACAGTCTGAAATTCAGGGGGGGTATCTCTTTTCCTGGCTCAAAGTCTGCAGTATCTCTAATAATAATTTCTGGTTTAAAAGTTTGCTGACTGAGAAGAAATAATGAAAAATAAATTTGGTTTTCTAAATTTGTTTTAAGCAATAAAAGGAAATAAATTGAGACTTGTGGCTCTAATTTCATGTATTTAATCTTGGTTCTGTAAAGCAGAATTCTAAAACAAGTAACTGAGATTTGATTGATGCAATAAGTCATGCTTCAAATTAGGCATTTTGTAAAATTGGACAAGGAACATGAGTAGAGTGGATCAGGGATTTCAAGATATTTCTTTAAAACAGAGGAGTGTATTTTGCTCTAGGAACATCTATTTACTTCCCCAACAGGTGTTAATATGTGAAGAAATCTTGCCTTCTTTCATGTGATGAAGTGGAAATCTGAGATAGGTACTCAGTGCTGTTACCTTGTAGTGGGATGAAGTGGTTTAGTGATTAAATCAACTCATTTGGGCTGAGATGTGCTGAGATGTGCTGCACCCCTAAAACCAAACCAAGGCACATGATACCCAGAGTGGTACAGACGACTGTTTCACTGTATCTATATATAATAACCAGCAGGAGCTGATGCTAAAGGATTTTTTTTTTTATTTTTTATTTTTTTTAGTTCTTTGGCTACTTATTCTGTCACACTCAGTACAAACATACTGTGGTGAAAGAATGAAGCAAGTCCTGCCTTGCTGATCGTGGAAGTTCCCAGGAGCAGTTAGATGGTGCTTGTGCTTCTAGTGTTAGAGCTGATGATTCCACCAGATTAATTCTCTTTATCTTGGAACACTGAAGTTAATATTTCCCCTTAAGTTCCTTTAGCTGTACCTTAATTTGTTACTTGCACGACAAGCTTTCCTCTGTGTTTAGAACAACAGGATGGTTTTTTTTGTGCTCAACTCTTATAGCAGAGGATGAATTACCTACTTGAAAAATGTATCTATATATGGTCACTGTCACTTTCAGAAATGCCCATCATAGCAAACTTCTGTTGCAGTCTAACCCCAGTACTAATCTTGTCTTGTGCAGCTGGCAGAAGAGAAATTACTCTGTAGGTTTGAATATTTTACAGAAGTGTTTTATCAGAAGGAGTTGTTCCCGTTCTTCTCTTCTTCCTCTTAACCTAAATTCAAGAAGTAACGGTTTCTGGTCAGGACAATTCTGAGAGTTGTGTCTGTCAGTTACTTGGTTACAGAATCTTCCTTCTTTTAGAAGTAAATTTAGCTGTATATCTCAGTGAAGGTTTGGCATCCCAAAGTGCTAAATACAAAAACTGATATTTAGGGAAAACAGTGATGGGTTGCCAGTGAAATTAATCTTAAGGATAGCCTTGGGATAGGAGGCATGATACAGCCTCAGGGATTCTGAGAAACTGGAGATTTGAAGTCAAGATGGCTTCTCATATGTATTGCTACATGAGTCCCAAGCATGAGAGACATGGATTTCTACCTTGAGTTGTTCAGAATCTGCATAATCATTAAATGATTTATGGTCTCAACTTCAACACTTAACATTTTATCAGATCTGCTTAAAACAGAAAACATTAGACAATTTCAGCTTATTTACTGCTTGTGTTTGTTATTGTTTGCAGACGTGGGTTGGCAATAAAAGAAGGAAGATGAGCAGCAAGAGTGCTGTAGAATCTGGAGGTGCTCCCCCAGGGACTGCCCCTGCTGCTCCCTCGGTACCGCCAGAAGCAGCAGTTAGAAATGTGGTAAATATTGCTCGGTCCCAAAGTCAGCAGTCTTCTTGGACCTCTTCTAATAACGATGTAATAGTTACTGGTATATACAGTCCTGCTAGTTCATCCAGCAGGCAAGGATCCACCAAGCAAACGAATGCTTCAATGGCAGAAATGCATAAAACCTCTATTCCAAGACTACCAGGAAAAAGTGACACAGACTTTCAGCAGCAGCACATCCCTATAGGGCGACAAATACCACACTGTAAAAATGCCTCACTATTAGTAGGGGAAAAAACTATTATATTATCTAGACAAACAAGCGTACTGAATTCTGCAAACTCCATTTATAGTCACACAAAAAAAAGCTATGGTGGTTCATCAGTCCAAACTGCAGAGTTGGTGTTACCTCAGAAACCAATGATATGCCACAGACCCTGCAAAGCTGAACTCATGGGATGTCAGAGGTTACAAAAACCAGAACATGCAGCTCTTGCATCGCATGTGCCCCCTGGACAAAGGGCTAACACTAGGGACCCTTCTTGTAGCACACAAAACCTGGAAATCCGCGAGGTGTTTTCTCTGGCGGTTACAGATCAACCTCAAAGAATTGTGGGAGGAAGTACAGCACAGAAGCATTGCTCAGTGGAAGGCAGCTCTCTGTCCATTGCGATGGAAACTGGAGATGTGGATGATGAATATGCTAGAGAAGAAGAGCTAGCATCCATGGGAGCACAAATACAAAGCTATTCAAGATACTGTGAAAGTAGCAGTTCTGTTCGAGTGGAGAACCAAAGTGCAGCCTTGTCTGGGCCAGGAAGAAATGTGAGCTGTAGTTCTCAGATGGTGAATGCCAGGGACATGCCTGACAGTATGCTGTATCACAGCAGAGACTACCACTTGCCTGCACGGACCTCATTACATACATCCAGTACATTATATAACAGTGCTAATACATCAAGAAGTACTTTTTCTCCTCATTTTACATCTTCAAATCAACTGAGGCTGTCACAAAACCAAAATAATTACCAGGTAATCTGTCAATTATCTGTCTGCAAATCTTGAAGACAAGGTCGTTGATAAGTACTGTTATCTTTGGAATTTGTTAGCTAGTAAGTGGTAGGTTTGTATTTCTGTAAGCTGTGCTCGATTTATGTCTTTCAGCAGGGGTAATTCCTTGTTAAAAGTGAAGATAGGACTGTGTGTGGTAGCACTTTTACCTGGGTAGCTGAGCCTGTGGCTGCAGTGGGTAGTCACATACTGAAGATCAGCGTGGGCTTTGTGTAGTCAGTAGATAAACTCTGTTTACACAGTGATCATACCTGTGATTGCTGATACATGCTAAAGCCATGTGTCCTGACTTGGCTTACCAGTGCATGTCACAGCTGTACCCTTTTGTCCTCTGCAGACATTCTTTGCATGTGGCACAGGGCAGAACGTGGGATCACTCCCTCATCCATGTGCTGTACAGTTTCTTGCCCTCATTAATGTCAGGTTGTATTAGCTCTTCCATCAATGTCTTATGACTGACAGGCTGTTATATTACTCATTGCTTTTGCATGCTATTTCTGTTTTAATTTATCCTGAAAATGAACCATATAAAAATATATCATCTTTTAATGTGTGTTGCTCACTAGCATAGGGAAAAATAGGATATATGGTAGTTTTTCTGTCGCTTTTTTTTTTTCCCCCTCTTCTTTCTTTCTTGTTCCTGTATCCTGTCAGAATTTGAAAGAAAGTTTTCTGAGTCTGTAAGGGCCCCTTCTCACCAGAAATCACCAGAACTACTCTGGTCTGGATTCTGTGTAGTAGATAGGACACTGACTTACTTGTCCTTCCTTTTGGCCTTTTGTAAGCTGAATACTTCAAAGGAGCTGTTTTTTCCCCTTTCTCCCTTTTCCTCTCATACAGTCTGTCAGTGTTTGATATTACTGTTCTTGAATTTAAAAAATTCATTAAATACTGTTTAATAGGAGAAGAAATGCTATAAATATGCACATCCCTTTTGTAAAGGGACTGTAAAACTGAAAGTGAATAAAGTACAGTTAAGGAAACTGTTGAGAAAAGTTTCACTTAATGAAATGCAGTCTGGATACATCCAGCTGTGTGCTCTTGGCACTTTATTTCACTTTTGAAGAACTGTCAGTATGTTGTTTTGTTTTTTTCCTTTCTTTCTTTTCAGATTTCATTAGAAATCAAAAAAAGAAAAAAGACCAAAAAAAACAAAAAAACAAAAACCCAACAACTTGGATTTGGAATACTTTGGGGTAGGGCCTGAATCTCTTTGTAGACAAAATGTCACCTATCATGAACCATTCTGTCTGGCCATGTGGTATGGTATGAATCAGATCAGGGATGTCTCTGTAACTTACTTTATTGTTGTTTCTTTGATGCTTTTGTCCTCTGTTGCAATGATGTACCTATTGTTTGGTAAGTGAGGAGTTGTTCTTTACACCATTTGACTTCCATGCGAGTCTTTCACAAACCCTTTGGCCTTTGGATTTAGGAATATACCCTGGATTGAGGGAAATCCTATTTCCTGTGGCATCCTTTGCCCTTACGCACTCTTTAACCTTGAAAGAACTGGGAAGGTTGCTATTAGTGCATGTGTTGCTGTAGCAATCCACTCTGTGAAATGTTAAGATGGCAGGCACTTTTCAGTATCAGAATTTATAGGGGAAGACAAAAGCTGTGGTCTTAAGGCGTGTCGTGGTTCTGTAGAAACTGCAGAGGAAAAGTGTCCTACAAGCTGGACGGATCCTGTACCGCCTTGAAGAAATGCTGGCTCTGTCTTCTGATCACTGAATTCCTTGGTGAGAGTTCTAGCACGTTTCAGAGCAGTGCCAACAGTGAAAACTCTTAAACGCAGTGATCTCTTCCTCAATTTAAAAACAGATTAAACTTGAGTTATGTGATTGTGAGAGTAGTTAAACATCCAAGCAGATGCTTCTTTAAAGGTAGAAATGTGTGGTGTGTGTTTTGATGAAGTGATTACTGTTGTACATTGGTGGGCCATCTAATTAGCAATTAGTTGTAGCTTTCTTACTGGTTCAGTTAATCAAATTCATCTTAGCGTAACCTAGAAATAAATTTAATGAAACGATTGATTTTAATGCCTTAGCAATTTTGCTAAGCAAATTGTTCAACCTACTAACTTTTGTTAGTTTGGCATTGAGCTTATTGAGCAGGAGAGGCTGTTCTTACGGGGCTGAGTAGGAATTTATCCTTAGTTTCCTTCCCCAGCCCTACAAAAATACTGTTGAAAGTATGTGTGTTGTGTTGTAGGTTTTTTTAAATTACTTTGTTATACACAGTGAAGCACTGTTAATCTAATTTAGCCCCGTGCTTCTAGGGAAAATTCTAAGTCTTGCAGCAAGTACGGCAGAGTAGGATATATGCAGTATTTATTTCTTTATTACTATTCACTTTAAGGATGCTTGCAGACTTGCAGAGGTGTGATCAGAGAGAGCATGTGGGAATGCTGGGGAGAGCAGCAGGGAGCAGGCTGCAGAAGCACTGCCTGCAACCTCCACTTCCACCGGGACGTGCAGCAGCTGAGGGTGGTGGGGGTCTGCTGAATTGTCCCAGAGCTGAGAGTTCGGGACAGGGAATCCACAGGTGAACTGGGAAAAGGCTGTGCATGGACCTTGTACTGCATAATTACTTTTAGAGCCATTTTAGATTTCAGTATATGTTTCCATGTATGTTGTCTTTCAGATAGTTACACTGAAGTACTGTATTTGACATCAGATCTGTCAGAACTAGCGTGTTTGCCTTCCAGTTAACTGTTAATACTCTCCCATACCTCTTACTTGCACAGAAAAGCACTATTTTCTGTATCTCCACTTGAAATTTGTTGCTCTTTTGAAGTATAAGAATATACACAAGTGTTAGATGTGATCCAAATCAGCTTCACTTTGTAGTTAATTTAGCAGGAGAAAAAACACAAAACAACTGAACAGGAAAGACTCAGAAAAGCCAACTGTGTGACTACAGAATGCACTGCTGTTGTGTGGGACAGCAAATCTTTATAGTCGTAACTTGGTTCTAAAATGTGTGCTACTAAGAAACGAATAATTTAGATATGAAAGTTGATGCAGGCTTCCTTTTAGGAGGGAAAAGTGTTGAATTCTAACTCTTCCTCAACCCTCCTTGGGCTGTAATGAGAGTCTGCCATTAGGTAACCCTCAGCACTCAGCTAAAAGCTTGGAGAATGAAGGTATGGTACAATAGACAAACTGTACCAGATACTCTATATTCAGTCAGACCCATGCTGAAAGATTCATTATTAGAGCATTTCCCTAATACAAAACTTTAGTGTAGTTGATATAGTCATCAGGAGGAGATTTGTCTTCCTCGTGTACAGCGTGTGTAATGACATGAGATTGATTAATCTCTTGAGCTGTGTTTATTCTCTGAAGCATTGCTCGTCTGTAGCAGAAACTGACTTCGAATCCTAAATAAGCCTAAAATATCCCAGGCTATAAAACATTGCACATGTCCAGGGAAAATAGTACAAGATTTTATTTTAGTTTTTAACAAGTCTGATGTCTGGGAATGATGGAGGAGCAATGAGAATCAAGGGAGCTAGCCTTCACCTTTGTACCCATTCCTTTTCCTTCATTAGCCTCATGTCCCTAGTTTTTCTCCTACTTTGCAAATTCTTGATATTTGACATTGAATAATTCAGTTACTGCTGTCCTGGTGGATTTTTTTTTTTTTTTTTTTCATTCTGAAAGTTTAACTGACATAATTGAAAAATAGAACAGTTCTTTTAAACTTCAGGCCCGTGACTAACTCTGGTCTGCTTAATCTTTCAAGCTTTGTGCAGTTGTGAGATGTAAACTTGTATTCTGAACTGTAAGCTTTGAGATAGCAAAAGGTCATAAGTATCTGAATTGCCGTTGTGTTGTCACTCTCATGTGAAGAAGCAGTTCTGTTTTTAGTCCTGTAACAGTAATGCTAAGTGTGGCTTTGTTTTGCTTCTAAATTTCAAACAGTTTATCTTAAATGTTGTTATCAGGACCAAATACACAGTATTGAAGTCTTCTGAAAGTTGCTCACTGTTTGTTATTGTAGCAACCTAAGCTGCTGTTGTCTTCTGTTCTGTTTTTCCCTTCTTCTCTACAGATTTCAGGAAACCTTACTGTGCCTTGGATTACAGGTTGTTCCAGAAAAAGAGCAGTAAGTATATTTCCATTCAAGTATCTAATACATCAAGTACAGGAATGAGAAGTTTATCTAAATGTATTCTTGGAAATATCAAGTCCCGTTGTTGTACATTCCATCTTTTTTTTTTTTCTTCCATGGACAAGTTTTCTTGAGATTGTAGCCTTTTTCTGGGAGGCACCATCCCACTGTCATTTAATGACCTTTTCAAACATCAAGCAGGCAGTCAGTGCCCTCGAGTACAGTCTCAGTAGCTGGCTGAGGTGGTTTCACAACGTTTCACGGTTGAAAAGGAGGAATTTTATTCCACCCACGCTCCCTACGGGTGCACTGCCACCCCAGCCATAACACTGCTGCTGGTATCTAATTGCAAGGTAATCCAAATTAAGCGTCTGACCTGTCAGATACATATCTCTTCCACTGAGTTTCTTTCTGCTGAGTTTGTATTTTTCCAGGTTTTAGTGAGCTGAATGTACTTGGAATCAGATGAGCACTAGCTCTAAGTAGGCAGCAGGATTGTGTGGCTGGGAGCAATGAGAAGGGTGGGACAGCAAGAACTAGCTGTGAGTTTTTACACTGGCACTCTTATTTCATTATGACACCATAGTGCCAAAATGCCCCCTCCTGTATGCTTTCCATCTCTGTGTGGTTTGAGTAGCACCGGTGCATGAAGGCAGTTATTGATGTTGATTGCAGCCACGTGTGGCAGATTTCTGTCCTGGTCCAGTGCAGAGCCCTCAACTGCAAGGTTATTGGGGGTAACACCAAATCTCCTCTTGTGTCCTCAGTTTAATATCAGTGGATAATGTTTAGGCAGGACATCTTCAACTTTTGACAGTCAGTAAAATTATAATTTAGGAGTGATTCTAAACATGCAATTTGTTTCTGAAAATACTTATCTGTTCTTTGCTATCATTCAGACTTTGTGACACTTTATGTTCGTATCAGACAGACTTAAAATGTTTTTCAGTAGGGAATAATGATTGAGCATGTTACATTTTTTTCCTGTCAATTTCTTCTTTTCTGTATGTACAAACTAATGAGACACAGAGCATGTGCGTGGACTTTGGGTAATTAGCTTGCCACTTAGACTTCAGTGTATATAGTGTGTGTATGATAGGAATGGGTGAGAGCAAACGTGGGTGTGGAATTTCTTGAAGCTTGGGCAGGCACATGAGCAGCTCAGTGAGCAGCTGACATCTTTTCTTGCAGATATTTGGGACACTTTATCTCCTAATGAGCTACAGATTTGCTGACTGATTCCTTCTGTAGCAGGGGAAGTTACTGTGCCAGTCTGCTCACTGTTTGCAAGTGAGATCTCTCCAGGGGTAGAGTCTCCTGGGGAGGGGTTGGTGGATCCACTTCCTTCTGGCATTTCAAGTATAGCTGTCTTTCCCCACAGCACACCATACTCCCACTCTTATTTTGGAGGTAAGCACTGCAACTTCTCATTTCTCCAGCCTTAGGTATTTGGACCACTTAAAGGAAGGCTTTTCCATTAACATCAGCTGCTGCTTAAGCATCGCCTCTCTCCATAAACTGTAATTTTAATCACCTATTTAACAATGTAAACTATTTTTTTCCAATCCATTTTTGCTCTGAATTCCCTATTTAAATGAATTTGTTTCTTTTTCTCTTTACTTCTCCCATTCCTTTTTAACCAGGATACAACACAAGACTGATTATTTATTTTCTCCTCTTTTTGCTCTGTGAAGGCTGCACTGCCATCTGGGGATGAACCTAACTGGAAAATGCAGATGTAAACAATTGCAGTAGATGAATTGCAGTAGATGCTTCAGGGAGGTTATGTTATGACTGAGAAGGCAGTGGGTACACTTCCAAGGCAGCCATCTTCACAGCACAGAGTGAACCATAAACAGAGCTTCTCCTTTGCTGTGCAGGGCAGAAAGCATCCCACACTTCTATCGGTCATTCCAGATAAATTGCTTCTGATGGCAATATTTACCCTTATCTGACTTAAATTGGGATGTTGGATTTCTCCATAGATGAATCTATGTAGAGTGAGCTGGCTAAGCAATCAAGGAACTGGGTGGCTTGTGGGTTGGTATTCAGAAGTTTTATTTTTTTATAGCTCACCAGGAAAATGGCAATGGCCAGGTAGTTGTGGAGTTGGCACTCCAAAACTGATACATGTACACAGGTGTAAGGAAACGAAAGAGAGGAAAATCTCCTACTTCTTAGGAAACTTCAAAAGAATTTCACATTTGAAACTGAAGAAAGAACATGAGGAAACAGAAATAGAATGCATGGAGTTGTAGAACTGTGATTATGGCAATTACTACCATTCAAGCAGCAAAAAGGCTGATCTGTATTTTGTTTAAAATAGAGAAGATTGTGTTTTAGATGCTCTGAATTTGTTTTAATCTTCTGCCTTGTAATTTGTTTTCCTCTCCTTGTCCTTCAGCTGCATCGAGTCAAATAACTGTGCAGTTCTACAGAAACTCTTGCTGGTCTGCTCAGCTATGCTCTAGAATGGTGTAATCCTGACTGTTAGTGAATATTAGTGTAGAACTATCACTCTGCTATTCATGTGAATGTCTTTCAAAAAACATGGAGTTCTGTACTGTGAAGTAAGTGGAGGGCTTCTGTCCTGAGCGTTTGCATTTTGATTTTAGATCACTGGGCTATTACAGCCAATTTCAAGAAAATTCTAGAGACATTGGCATTAAAGTGTTCTACTCAGAGTTCTGTCTGTCACAGGAGTACACACACTTTGGATCAGGTAAAGGACCAGATCCAGCTCCATGTTGCTGTGAATCCTGCCACCAGCTGAACTTGCTCGTTTGGGGGAACAGGACATTGGCAGTTGGTGTGTGTGGAGGACACTGATGGTGTGGGTATGTCAGTACAACTGCTGAAGAAAGTTCCTTGTTGGGATGTGATCTAAAAACCTCATGAAAACTACAGCCACAGTAAGCCTGTGTGCACTGATGAAAAATATATCTCTGGGTGGCTTTTAAAGTAAAGTGGGAACCCACAGGGGTTAAAACCAAGTGCACTTCAGTTAAGCCTTTTTATTTTAAAACTGTATGCCAATATTGAAATATTTATTAGTTCTGCTTCCCTCAGAGCAAACATCAGGCTTACTGAAATAGTGGAACAAGGTGCAAAAAGTCTCTTCCAGATATCTGAGGTTTCGTAGTAGCAGTACAAGAGCTGTAATGGTTTGCAGTCCATATCCAAGCACGTGTCTGTCTGAAGGCTCTGCAGATTGCATTCTTCTCTGTATCTTCTGCTCTATGAATGAGACTTGGTGGTAACAGTTCTAACAGCTCACTGCTAGCCATTTTGCTGGGGGCCTTCTGGTATGTTTCTTTGTCTTAAGATTGGAAGTGCCTTGTGATAGGTACTGATCTGCTCGTGTGCTGACAAAGGAAATCTTGAGATGGGGAAAATTTGTGTCCAGAAACCAACTCTCCAAATCATTTTGGTAATTATGGCCACCAGCTGCATCCTTTTTTATTTATTTTTATTTATTTATTTTAAATTCCCCAGGGAGAAATGTGTATCTTAGTGGTTTGGGTGGAAGTGCACACAGGGCACCAGCCCACAGGCAGCAGGCTCTTCAGGGATACTATGACTGATATTTCTGCTGATAGCGCTAAGGGAAAAGTCAGTCCAAAATTTTAAAGGCTTTTTAGTGACAGTAAAGCAAATTCTATACTCTTGAGTTTTGTGTGGCTGAAGACTAGCCTCTCATTTCTATGGAGAGATGCACTGTTGGCCATTGGAGAAGAAATTGCAATGTTTGCTAGGGAGCAAGACACTCTGTAGCAGTGACTAATATTTGTTGCGAGAGGTTCATTTGCTAGAAGTAACTGTGGTCTGAGAACACTTAATCACAGGGCATCAGAGCTGGGCTGCTGACTTCTTTATGATGACTTCAGTGGAATTCAGATGTAACTTTTCATGTGGAACAACATATAGTGTTCAGCTGCATTATAAACGCAACAGTCGTTATATTAAAGCTCTAGTTCTTTCACTTCAGAATATGCCTTTAAGGTATGCCTAATCTGAACATTTTCAGTTGACACATAAAAACTGATCTAAAAAAGGCAGGTGCTAATAAACAATGGCTAAGGACACTGCACTGAAATGTAATTATTCGTACCAATTACAGACCCTAGATTTGCACCACAAATACTGCAGACACAGCGGGTATAATGAGGGGCTTGGCCAAGTGCCAAGGATGCCTATAATAAACTGGGTCATCTCTTATAAGAATGTTGTTATTACACTTGAGAGGTCAGGGGATAAGCAGGGTTTAACCCTGAGCTTGGCAGAACTGCTGATTCAATTTGCTCACAAGGATTGCTTTTCATTGTTGATGGGCTATTTTCTGCTGGAAGAAGCTTCTCTCTGCTTTTCGAAGTATGGACAACAGAACTGATAAATGTAAAGTATTCCACAGACAGTTAATGCTCTCAAGAATAAAGTTGGGCCTCAAATCAGCAAACAGGGAGTCTGAAAGAAGGACATGAGAATTGTATTCACAGTATTTGTAATAATGAAGTAAAAAATAGGAACTGAATTATTGACTTGTCTTCAGTTGTAAGAAGTGTTATCCTAAAGATGAAGCTTTTCAGTATTATCTTTTTTGTTTGTTTTATTAATTTTTTCCCCTCCCTGTGGTAACTGGTGCATCACTGTCAGTGCTATGGTATTTCTAGAGCTGTACATTTTCTTCTTTGTTTTCCCCATTCCTCTGATGATACTAAACAGAAAGAGGTTATTAACTAAACAGATGGAAGTGTAGGTGCATATTCAATGTAGGAGTTCTGCCCTTTATTTCCTCTCAAAAGACACCAATTTTTTGTGAGAGCATCAAGTAATTTTTGAGTAGCGTATAATGTAGGAGTCAAACTTACAGTATTTGTCAGGGAGATGATAATGTAATTGAATGTGGTTTCTGTAAGAAATCCATGCGAAGACACTGCACGGTCACTTACAGAAAGCAGCCAGTTCGGACCTGAGTTTTGAACACGCTTAGGTGTTACGTACATTTAGTAGGCCTATGGGCTGAGGTGGATCCCAGCAGTGAGAGCAGCGTAAGTAAAGGACAGAATCTTCCTTTGTGCCCCCTGATGCAGTGTAGTGCAGCTCATGTCTGTGGGAGCAAGTGCATGAGCAGGCAGCTTCCACAGTTCATTTAATGTGCAGGAACCTGCTACCCATAATGACCTGTTGGTCAGTCTGAGCCCCAGGTGCCAGATATCTTTCTTCAGGGGGCACTGGTAAGATTTCAAATCTCAGTCCTCCCCTTGGAGATACTCAAGCCTGTCAGGCTGAACCGGGCTCCCAAGTCCCTGATGGAGATGTTGGTGTCCCTGCTCATTGCAGGGGAGTTGGATTACATGACCTTTAAGGGTCCATCCATTCCAACTCAAACAATTCTATGATTCTATAATTATAGCTTCTTTTCCTACTTCATGTGTTTCTAAAGAATGCTGTCATCTATTTACTTGAACTTCTTTCCTCTCCATTTTGTTTCTGCTTTCTGGGCTCTTTCATGCAGTGTGTGTTGTAGAGTTTTGTTTTTTTTCTTTCATATCAGTTGACTGGAAAAGCTTGTTCTCCATTCCCTTGTCTGACCTGCGTATCGGTATCAGCATGATTCATGTGCTGCTGCACGAGTCCTTCAGCAGAAAGAGGAAGGGTAAAGTACCTGATGTGACAGCAGCTGCAAGAGCAACCAAAAAGCAAAAATACGTGTTGTCATCTTATTCCCAAGTATGAGGAAAAACTAAATCCGTGTATTTAGTATGCAAAAGCTGAGCAACTTCTAAAAGAGGGGAAATTTAGGTTAGATGTTAGGAAGAAATTCTTCTTGCTTTTTTAATAAACACTCAATATGCTTCAGAAGATAAAGTTCCTCTAAGCTTCCAGCCCATCCCAGAGAGCGGGGGAGGCCAGAGTGACTTGTTTCTCCTTCTGTAGTGAGCATTGCTATCACATTTCTTTCTACCTTCCCTTTTCTCAGTGCTTGGCTGCCTCTCCCTGACCATTCCATGCACAACGAGAGAATTCATGCAGCCCCTTTTAGAAGTTGCAGTCTGCTGTGCCAACCATTATAAGAAGAGAGATTGTCACAGTGACTTGGGAAATGAACACGTCATCCTTGAAAGGTGGCTTGTAGTTAGTCAGAGTGTAGGTCAGGTCAGGATAACCAGCATCTGCTTAGGAGTGAGTGTGCATGAGGGATTTAGTTCAGTTCAGCAGTGTGCTCTCGAGGTGAAGTCCACTTACTGCACTTTGCTGCTTGTCCTAGAGCAGCACTGAGATGCTCCAAGTGGACTCCTAGCTGAAGGCAGGCTGCTGCAGCCATCTGGGAGTGCACCTGAGGCACTGCTGGGCTCAGGCACTGGGCACAGGATGGCCGCAGCTCCGGCTGCCTGGCTGCTGCTGGGCTCCTGCCTGGCGTGTCAGCGCCTGGATGGCAAGGGGGGAACAGCTTCTGGTGTTCTGTATCTGGCTGGGTGAAGCTGCATCCACATTTTGACATCCTTTTTGCCCCAGTGCGTTAAGGAGGCTCAGGCGTTTCCAACATTTTGTGTTTTAATGCACTTCAGAGTTATTTCATTCTAACGTCAAAGTTTTCAAATAGGCAAACCTGGATTTCAGGTGTGAGACCCTGATTCTTTCTCTGAAAATTCAGCTGTTGAAATGATGACAAATTTGGCGTGTGTGATGACTGCTTACTAATGCACTTTATAGTTGTGTTTGTATGCTCCTAATTGCTGAAGAGATGACAAACATGGGCTGATATAAGGAAACCGGAAATGTTAGTTAAAATTCTGGGCTAAAAGTTATTAGTAAAGCTTTAAAGTCCCGTTGGCAGACTGAAGCCCATAAAAATGGTAGGAAGAATTAGCAGGAAGTGTAGGCTTTGTTTCTCAGTTTCACTGCTTATTATCAGTAATCTACTATCACCTATTTTGATAAATATACACAGAGTTGGGGAACTTGCAAATAAACTGTAGAACCAATTTAAACTCTGAAGCTCACCAAATAAACATTAAAGTATTCCCTTTAGGAACTCAGAATCCTTTGAATTATGCATGTATTGTAGTTTGCAGTAAGATAAAAGAACTTTAGGTGGGGGAGGGTGAGAAACTTGAAAAGCCTTAAGGAATAATTTCCATAAATTGGGTGGAGAGAGTAAACAGCACAAGTGGAAAAAGTTATTTTCAGTAAGGTCTTTTAGAGTAAGATAAAACAAATTAAAAAATCAGGTGGAGTTTGGAACAAAGCTAAAGTGCTTTAAACTCACTTTAGCACTGCCATTGCCTTTCAAGCAAATCCCAGGGAACGCTGTACTGGCCTGGATAAGGAACTGAACTTAAAAAAAAAACAAAGACCTAAGGGTGAGTTAGAAGAAAAAACGCAAAGACAGTGTAACATACATCCTACTGTATGCAAGACCTCTGGAAATTAAATGAACAGAATAAGGATTTTTGATCTAACAGTATTCTATTTTCTTTTATCTTACAGTTACAGGACCGCACCCAATTTAGTGACCGAGACTTAGCGACCCTAAAGAAATACTGGGACAATGGCATGACCAGCCTGGGCTCAGTCTGCAGAGAGAAAATTGAAGCTGTTGCTGCAGAATTAAATGTTGACTGTGAAATAGTGCGGGTAAGAAATCCAGAGCCTTTCCCTATCTTGTAGCAGAAGCAAAAATAGGACAGATGAAAGCTTTTAAAAATTTCATGAGGAAGCTTGAAATAGATTTCACATATTACATAATGAATGACCATGTTAGGAAGTGTTCTCTTGCTCTTTCTGTAGTCTATATAAAGAAAAAAGCCCTCAGGTAAGAGTCTTATTGATCAGGAGTAGGAGTAACACTTCAAACAGTTTGACATTCTGTTTAGATTTGAGTGAGGTTTTGAATAAGCCCTGCATGTTTTTAGGGATATCCTAGATGAATGAGAAGTGTTATTGTTTATATTGTGATTAAGATAGAAAAAAGACCTTCTACAGACACAGGGAAAATATTTTTCAATACTTACAGGAAAAAGTAATTCTAAACATACAAAAGAAAATGTTCAAAAATAAAATTTATTTTCCAAGGCTGCATTGAAGCTGGATTGAGATGTGATAGGGGGCAAGGGGTACTCTAAAGAATTCTGGGTCCTTTCAGCTTGATAGTTCATGCCTTTGAGGAAGGATTGCTTTAGGAAATACATGCTTAGTGTAGATAACCTGTTTGCTGAGAGTCATTCTGCATCGTCTGTTCCTGAGGTGGGGAAGGTTGGTAAAACATCTGAATATAGTTGCCACTGTAAACACAATTACCAGGTGTATCATCACTCTAAAAACGCAGGTCTCTTCTTCACTCAGTGCTTCCATTCTTCAGAAAATAGTCTGACTGTCTTTGCAGTCAGCACAAAAATATGATTAGAGCTGTCCTTTCCCATCTTAATGGGCATGTCAATTGTGACTGCTCCTTTCAGCCTCAGACTGCTCTTTTTCCATCTCTCCCTTAAAACCTGACGTCAAAGGAAAAGAGGATGACAGCAATCAAACTCTTGAAAAGTGTATGAAAAATACAAGGAAAAGGCATGACATTTTTTTTATTTAATGGAACATAAAATGATTGTACTTAAAAGATGAAATGCTACCAAAACAGAAGAGATGAGAGCCTTTATTTGAAACTCTTGTGAAGATCTCTGTTGGATTGGTGTATCTGATGGTACCAAATTAGTTTCAAATAGTGAACATTACTTGGGCTATTTACTTGCTTATTTTCCTGAGTGAATATGAATTAAGAAAAAATGAAGTTGCACTTTTTTGGAGGCTTACAGGAATTGTTCTTTCCTCTGTAGAGAGAGAATGTTTTCCAAGCTCTTCAGTTGACTTTCTGAAAAGTGAAGCTGTTTCCACTGAAAGCAGCAAAAATGGTCTCCTGGATAGCAGGAAGTCTGACACCTTTGCTTAGTCTCCTTTTGTTCCTTTCTTGGCATACAGAGATTGGCAGTATGAAGTTTTGTGCACATCTTTTAATAGTGTCTTCTTGAAATACTTTTGTCTTCAGGACCACTGCACCAGGTTCAGATGAGCTCCTTAAAACTCTGCAGTGAGTGCACACACAAATAGATGAGCAAACAAAAATTTCTTTTTCTTCACGGTAACTATTATTGTTACCAGTATCAGACTAACCTCTGCCCCAGGTTCTTCTATATTGACAGACTTGACAATTATAGTGAGATTTAGGTTGATCCTGCTTCATGCTACGCTATTGACAGCTTGAGTTATTAGTAATTCTGCAGAGAGATGCAGCAGAAAGGCTGCTTAATCCTATCTGACTAACAGCTTCTTTTGGGGAGCCTAGGCATAGTATAGATCCAGTTTATGATCAAGAAACAACGTGAAAAAATAACTTGGAATCTTCAGTCTGTGTTTTTTTCATTACGTGGGATTTCTGAAGGTTCCAACCTAGAATCTTTCTAGCGTGTTGACACCCTAACCTCAATCACTGCAGAGCTATAATCATGCTTTTTAGGTGACTCCCTGTCAGCCTGCTTACCTACAGGCTTTCTCACAGCAAACACACACCGGCTGCTTTTACCTAGCCTTTGTCCTCTCTTCCTTATCTCCTCCTGATCATCTGATGCTGAATTTGTTATTGGCTGTTGTAAGCGGGCTTAGTGAATCTGATCATACGTAGTGTACAGGTGTTTTTGAAGTTTTTAAGGCATAGTGTTTTAGGGATATAATTGGAATTACTACACTGCCTACATGGCAATACTATTCTGCTTGTACTCGCATCGTTCTATGGCTCCAGAGTATTCACATTTAAGCATAACATGTACTCTGTATGGAAGCTTACAACTTCTCTTTCCCATTTTGATATACTGTAAAAATATGCTCATTTTCCATGACATATTCAGTAGGCTGAATGAAAGAATTTCTGCTTTGAAAAGTACAGAAAAAGACTGGTTGTATCTATCTTGTCCAGTAGCCTTTTTTTTTTTCAGAATTTTTTAGTAAAAAAAAAAAAAAAAGCATATTGATTCTTAAACTATGTAGTTGTTAACACTATTTATTGCCACCCCAAATGCTATATACTGTACAACAATCTCTAGTTAGCTTTTTTGTATCTGTTTTGCATTTGTCACTGAGGAAAATTAGAGCTGGGAAAGCAAGTAGCACCTAGGAAAAATGATTTGCCAAGACCAGTGTTAACCATACCATCTTCTACCTAGTTAGAGAGGCTGCTTAATGTATTTTATTTTACTTTTTCCCAAGGCTGGCACAGCATGGAACTATAATAGTTGGGATTGTAGTTCATATGTCTTAATTTTTCTCTTTGATAACCATGGTATTATAAGCAATAAGTTTTTTAATAATCTTTATTGTCCTTCGTGTTGGAACAGTAGTTAAATTGAGTGGATTGGGAAGAAGAAATGTTGCAATTATTTCGTAAATAAGGCCATGGTAATGTTGTTTCATATATCTTTAAAGAAAAAATTCCTGTAACATTCTAATATGTTTGGCAAACTCTGTTGGAGCTCAGACCTTATGGAAGCAATGTACATTTTCCATGCCCTGTGAATGTGCTTTGAGTAATAACAATGCACATGCTTTCTAGAGGTATATTTGTTTTTTGGAATCCAGAAATTCCAGCATTAACCATGCTTCAAAGCCCACTATTGACTGTATTGTACATACCTAATAATTGTAGTAATCAACTATGCTCTGTGTGATTATAGCTTACGTGGCACAATTCCCTTGTTGGCAGTCCTGGGCCAGCATGTGGTCAGGCCCTGGAGTGATGGTGGATGTGCTTCCAGCGCTGGCAGCACTGCTCCTGTCATCTTATGGAGGGCGTGGAAGGGGGGGAGGCCAAGGCAAGAAGACTAGAAGTCATGATCAGGCAAAGAAGCTGATTCCAGGGTTTTTGGATACCAGTGAGAAACTGATTTTGATGGAACAAAGTGTCTGTGAACAAGAGCTGATAAGTGGAATTGAAATGGGTGAGACTGAAAAGCTTGGGTAATGCAAGGAGAAGAAGAGAGATGAGATAAAGAGTTGCCGACAATTCTTACTACATCACATTGAACTCTTTTTTGAGTCTTTAAAAATTTTAGCATAATTTTTTCTTTATAATTTATCAGAGAAAGCAAGTCAATTAACACTTAGGAAGCTCTGTAATTTCTTTTCCGAAAGGCTCGTCCTTCAACTAAAGATGAGGCAAAGATAACATTTTGTTACTTCACTTGCTTTACAAAGTATGCTTCCATATCAAAGTGAAGCGATGTAAAGCTACCATCTTGAATATTTTCTCCTGTGCTGTAGGAAATCTTAGAATAGGTGGACCATTTGGGTCACAGGATGGTTTGATAACGTTCGAAGTTGTGAAGCAAGACAACTTGAATCCAAGATCATATATTGATTTCATATAATAATTTAGGGAGGGATGGACATACAAGATCACCTAGTCCTTCTGTTTATTCAGAGCAGAGCTGGCTTCACAGTTAGGTCAGGGCCTTGTCCAGTGAAATGTTGAGTACCTACAAGGCTGGAGATTCCAAAACTCCTGTGGACAAACCATTCCAGTGCATAACTGCCGTCACTGTAAAACATCTGCTTTCTTTTTTCTCAGTTCTAGTCAGAATTTTTCTTGCTGTAACTTGCAGCTGCTGCCTCTGTTCCTTTTGCTCTGCACTTTCCTTCCCTTTTCCCTTGCTTTGGGGTCTAAAACTGAACGCAGTACTCCAGGAAGCAGCTTCATGAAGGCCAAATATGGAGGAATAGTCACCTCCCTTGGGTTGCTGGCTATACTCCTGTTCTTAGGATACAGATGTGCTAATTTCACTTGATTGTGGGTCTGTTGCTTTTGTTATAGTTTCTGCTATAATTCATGTTTATTTCTCTTGCAAGACATGGATTGGGAATCGAAGACGGAAGTACCGTTTAATGGGGATTGAGGTCCCACCCCCTAGAGGAGGTCCTGCTGATTTCTCTGATCAATCTGAATTTGTTTCTAAATCAGCACTTAATCCAGGAGAGGAAACTGCTACTGAAGTGGGGGATGATAATGATAGGAATGATGAAGTATCAATCTGCTTATCTGAAGGAAGCTCACAAGGTATTTGAAAATGCAGTTACCACTGTGCATGTGTTTTTAATTTTGTACTGTGTGCATGCTTTTGGTTCTCTGTTGTACATATTCAGAAATGTCTGAAAGAGTGTCGTTTTCTATAGGCAGTATTATTTGGTCTCTTACCTCTCTCTTTGAATGCTGCCCATGTTTTTATCACAAAGCTTTCAGAAACTTTCTGTCATAAGATTCTTTATCTGCCAGATTCCTCAGAAGTTAATTAACAAGTTTACAGTTTGGTCATGCAACTGAGAGATGAACAGACAGTACAAATTGATCAGTCTCCTTTCCCCAGGAAGCTGAGTTTTTACAAGTGCTCTCTGGTAACTTACCAGTTCCACTCAGCCAACTTGAACATCAATTCTGTTAGGGTCACATCAACAGTTCTTGGCTAAACGAGCACTGATGCGTGTGAAGCTGCTAGCTTTGAGGTGACCAGAACTATGCAGCTGTGGTTTCCACAATAAACTGAAAATGATAAGTTCAGAAAATGAATTAGTTCAAACTCTGTCTTGAACTAAAAGAGCTTCAGAGTGTGTCAGAGCGCGGCAGAACTTGTGCCATTAAGCTGCCTCAGGTGTGTGTATGTGCTTTGACAGGCAGATACAGATCTGCAGTAAGAATCAAAGTCAGTAGCTGGGGACTGTTCAGGAAGCCTTAGAACTGCATCTACAGGGTGCACGTTTGTTCACAGTGAATTCCATGCTGTGGAGTGATAAGTGTCTTGAACTTAATTCCCTTTTACTGCACCTTACAGGACCATCTGACCACATGGGACAAACCTCTGCCTTCCCCTCCTGTACACTCATGCTCTGGGCTGAGGGCACGAATTGCCACTCTGCTCCTTTCACCAGCTTTGCAGCCTCGACTAATTGCTCCCAGTGCTTCTGATTAAAAGAGATCAATAAAACTTTTGTTGTCTAAGCTGAAAGAAAGTCTGATCAAGTGCGCAGTATTTCAGTTTCATATGCCAGACTTGATCTTGTCATTTTGTCTGAACAATTTAAAGGAAAGAACTAGAGAAATGGAGAACTGCTGGGAATGAATTTGAGATAGCTTTGTCATAACCTACTATAAAGAGAATGAGATGATTAAGAAATGGGTCAAATGACTGAAAACCAAGAGAGATGCAGAATCAGAGTCCTTGATTTGCCTGAGGTGTGGAAGGCATTGATTTAGTCAGATCTGTTTGAAAGAAAGTGGTGATGGGGGAAGAATCTGAGTTTTCTGCAGCTTAAAGCGAAAAATAACACTGCATGTATTGAATGAGGCTTTCTTACAGCAGAGTGTAGGACTTTGAGTAGATGAGTATAGTCAAAGTGTAAGGAAGTACCAGAAATCTGTGGGGTTTGCATAGCACCCAGGCATCTCTCTTCCATTCTACCACAAGAATTGTTTCTGCTGACTTCTACAGTTGAAACCAGTAGGTTTCACTGCTCAGATTACTAAGAACTTCCTGGAAATAGTCACACCAACCATCATGTACCCTGCTCAACCACAGACGTGATTGTTTTAATATAACTCTCAGTCCTAATTAACAACAAAACAAACAAAAAAGACCCCATAACTCTTAAAGAAAGGATGTTTTAAATTGCCTGAGTAGAGTGAAAGTGTTGGCATTGGCTTTTAAAAAGTACCATGTAAATATTAAAAAAGGAAAAGAAAAAAGAAGGCTATACTCTCCAAAATTAAGCACTAAGATTTCCACAGTGCCTTGTCTTTTTTTAAGTTAGTTCATGTGCCAGAATGCAACGTGGAGGCCACTGTACTACGCCAGTTTATGTTAGCTGAGAACGTTTAAAGAGTTTAAAGTGCTGCAGGGAGTTGGATTCTCTGGTGGAATGAGGCAAGTGGTGGCTGCAGGCTGCGGGGTGAGGGGAGCTCTGGGCTGCTGGGGGCTGTTGGGGTCCCTGTGAGCAGCACAGGGTGGGTGGTGGTCGCTCCCTGCCTCATGCTTTTCCCATTTGGAACCACTTGCTTTTGTTTTAGAAGCAGTCTTCCTCTGAAGCCAGTGGCAGATTATTTTGCGTTGTTTCAAATCAGTTTAACATTTGTTCAGTTTAGAGAAATTTACAGGCAGAAAGCAATAACTGTCTCACTATGGCCTGGATACGATCCTTTCTCTGCAAGCATTGGTAGTCTCCATTTAAATGCTGCTGTTAAATCCTATTACTGCTCTGCATGCTTGGAGGAGATACGCCTTGTCCCACTGCTGTCCCTTTGCCCCTGTCTCATGCTGCGGGCGCTGGGCTGCACGGCACCTGGAGCCGTGTGTTTCCATCAGCATTGGCCTCGCTGTTAATGCCCTCACTTAGGTTTCGTACCAGAGCACTCTTGTCTCTGTTTCTTATTTATTTGCTATTTCTCTAAACTGCTTCCTTCAGGTCTTTGTATTAAATGTGGAGAATTAAAGTAAATCTGAGAAACATACTTAATCACAGGAATGAGAATATCTTATCTTTCTCTAGCAGTAGCCAGGGCTAATGGAATCATCTTGTGCTGAGATCTAAGGATAAGACTTGCTCTGTTTTCAAGCATGTACTTTGCTTGTGCACAGAGCAGGCCAAGCCTAGATCTATTAGAAATAAACAGTTTGCCATACAAGAAGGAAATAATCTACTTGATCACTGTTCTGTTCAAAAGTAGCCAATGCCTGCAAGTAGGAGGATTCTGATATGTACCCTATAATTACAGGGCATGCTGGATTTTTCATGTATTAGTTCCTTAAAAAAAAGTTCTGGGCACCTCTGACATGTGAAACACTTCATCATCTTTGAATATTCCAACCTGAACCTAAAACTAGGAACGTTTTGGTACGTGGCAAGAGAGTAACTGATATTTTTTCTGTCTTTTCAACTAGCAATTGGCATGACTTTGGCCTGAGATGCTTGTGGTACAATGTCTTGTTTAATGAGACACAGAGTATTATTTTTTGCTTAGCTTCTGATAATGATTTTCATTTTTTCTATCTAGTAGATGTGACGTATTTAGTCGTAGGGGCAACTAATATTCCTTAAGCATAAAATTTGAATGAAATCTGAAAAACTCATTTATTTTTGCAGAAGAAACAAATGAAGCTCTTCAAAATGAAGAAATTCATCACAAAGATGATGAGCGGAATCCAGTATCTGCTGATAATGTGGTATGTACACCTGTCCTTTTCCACTGATATGACTTCATTAATGTCTAATGTTGAAGTTATTGTCTGACACCATGTTTTTCACTAGGTAAAAACTTTAGTTGAGTTCTGGGAGTGTCTTTTCATATTGTTTGAGTGCTGAAAGAAACTGTACTAAAAGTACCAGAGGAGACAATTATGCACATTCAGTAGAAACTGAATACTGGACATTTTTCCATACAGTCCAGTGGTCTTTTCCTGTAGTGCAAGGTGCATTGTTTGGGTAGTGCTCTGTTAGTACCTACTATATTAAAACAGTAAGAATTAGAAAAAAATTGAAAAACTTTGGTAGCTTTAAGGAAGTCAGGTATTGTTAGTGCTTCTTCTTCATACCTAGCCCTCAATCTGTGAGATCAGTCTGTTCACTTAATCTCAATAGGACATTATTTAGATGACCATTGTTTTCTCACTTGCATTCACTTTAAGTCAAACACAGTTGTTCTTGCTTTTCTTAATTGACTGCAGTGAGACAAGGAAGGAAAGACAGAGGGAGGAGTCACGGCAAATAATGCAATATGTCCCTTTGTTTAGCCTGCCTTCTCTCAGATTAGAAGAAAGGAGAGGAGGAAGAAGAGAGAAGACCCCAAGTGGTAGGGTGATTTTTATCTTAAAAAGTTATCTGGAGAACAGGTCCCAGTTACAGACATTGCAGCCAGAGGCTACAGCTCTGATTTTACACTTGTTTTTATGTTAATCACACAAAAGCTGAAATGGGCTGATGAACAGGAGATTCTTTTTCCTCTACAGGTGTATATATGTAGAGAAGAAAACACTTTATTTCTTTTTTATTTCTTTTGTTAGTATTTGGTCAGCTTTTGGATAAAAAAAAATCCCAGGCTGTATGTTCTGTGGCTTGTCTGAATAGCAGCAGCTCCTTTTTCCTTTCTGTTTACCATAGCAGCCTGCTGTGACCTTAGATATAATCACTCGTGCTGACGTGTTTGCCATGGAGATGTAGAATATAAAATGACAAAGGTAAAAGGTTTGCAAAGGGGATGTCCAAGAGCCTCAGTTCTCCACGTGAACTCCAGTATTATAAAATTTGATAATGGAGAAGGGGGGGAGGCAAAGATGACTCTTCTTTTCATGCTCTGTTTTGTTAGCACTGTAACAGTTCTTAAAATGTGTGCTGTTGCAGTTGCACTTAGACTTTGCATAACACTTATTTGAAATTCGGGTCTATTCCTTCCCCTGCTATCTTAAAATGTATAATTATAAGAAAGATAGTGTGAATGACTGACATTTATTTAGAAATTTTTTCCTCAAAAATAATTTCCTCTAAGCCCCAAAATATGTAGATCACAGTGTTGCTCAGAGTATGACGCAGCAGCAGATCTCTGTGACATTAAGCCTTTGAAGTGCTTTGACTTTAGCTGGGTTGTCAGACACTGAAGGACAGAAAATGTGGTTTCCCCTCCCTCCCTGTGACACATGCTTGTGGGGTAGTGAGAGTGATAGCCAGTCCTTATGGGTAGCTCACGGGGGATTAGAAGGAAGCTTCCAATGGCTGCTCTGTAGGAGGAGGGAAGAAGGCACACATGCAAGCTGTAGTGAAGAAACCTCCTAATATAACAGCTTGAGAACTAACCATTAGAATCTATTGTGTCAGTGTGAGTCGTTGCCTACGCTGTATTACATAGCATACTAAATAGTGGAATAAAAGCACTTTGACCTATTATATGCAGTCTCTGTTATATGCTTTCAATTGCCGAAATAGTGAAAAATAGTAAAACCAACCAAACAAAACAGCCAGAACATTCTCTTCTTACCTGACTACTGCTTCCCTCTCAAAAGTAGATAGAAATTTCTGGTTTTATCAAGTTATCCTTCTGAATTCTTGGGTAGAAGTGCCACTTTCTTAATCACTGTCTAATTCAAAATCATTCCAGCTGATTGAGATCTGATTTAGATGTGAATTAAAAAAATGTCATAAGTTTACTGAAGACATGTAATTTCTACAGGAGAACATACAGAATTTAAGTTTTGAGTTGATTTTTCTCATGTAAGAAGGCTTTCTGCGGGGAAGAAAAACACTGCATGGAAGTTAATATAGTTAAAATTTGTGATATGATTATATGGTATTTCTAAGTCTTAAGCAGCATTAAAGTTGACCTTAAACGTTTAACTTTAGATGTCTTATGAAACTCAATATAAAAAAAATCCAAGAATTATTATGATTTAAGGGGAAAATGTCAATGTGTATGGAATTAGAGCTGTCTTCATATGCATTTTAGAGCATTTGACTTGCACTATGACCAAAGTAGGCCAAAGGACCTCCTCAGTTCCTTAGGCAAAAAGTAGGTCAGTTTGGACTTGCTTGTCACTTGCTGTAATGTCTTTTTTGTTCCAGAGGAATAAACTGTGATAATCTTTGCTCTCTAGGAAGTCTTCAATGAGCAGCTTATGGAATAAAATGCAGGCTTTTGAGGGCTGTAATGAGATGCAGTGTGTGATTTAAAGCCAAAAGCATGGTGACATGTAAACAGCCTGAGTCACCACCGCAGCAGCTCTTGAGCATAGTTTCAATTTGGTTTCCTCCTGGATCCTGTGGCTGAGGTGCATGATTGCCATCTAATGGGTGCTCCACACCTCCAAATTGTTCTCAAGCAAGCACCAGGTCCTTTTACCCTCACCCTGTCATGTCAGTCTGAGATAGGATTGTTTGTCTGATGTGCACATTTGCATATTTGGGATGAACCATTTACTTCTGTTTCAGAAAATAGAAATTATAGATGATGAAGAAAGTGATATGATAAGTAATTCTGAAGTGGATCAGATGAGTTCTCTTTTGGATTACAAGGTGAGTAATTCAGACTACAAAATGTTAAGCAGGATAGTCCTTCACAGAACGTTCTGACAGGTCCATCTGTGAAGAATTCAGCAAAGGCAGGTGAGAGCCTGGAACTCCTCTGCTCTTACCAGGAAGTCACAGTGCCACGTCATCCCTTCAGTCACATCTCCTCATCCCACTTAAAGTAAGTTTACCTGTATTTCAGTGCAGAGGGAAGCAGGAAAAGTTCCATTTCTACAGAGGAACTGTGTTACTCTAGCTGTAGCCATCTGCAGCTCCCACCACGTGTCCCAAGACAAATTTACGTAGTAGCTAAAACAAAACTTCATCGTTCTGTGCCAGAATTGTTCTTTGGAGTGCTACAGCGTGATTTAAAATGCAGCATGATGCTGCCAGCTCTGGAAAGGGATGTAACAGCTGAACTCTTCTAATAGAATGGAGGAACTGAGAAATAAATCATTCTAACAATGTAGCACAGAACTTGTCTGTAAGCGGTAGTTGTGGGTTGGAGGAAAATCAGTTGGATATCTGACAGCTGCTGTCTTCTCCCAAATGGCAAAGGTAATATTTGTTACAGCTCTCATACAAGTTACCATGGCTCTTTATTGTGTACTGAGCACATTTTTATGTAAGTAGCTAATTTTTTTTTAGTTAGAAACAGGTATGCTCTTCTAATGATAATCAGTTACCAAAATAATGAATAGATCATCTGTTCGGAACAAAAATTACTCCCTCAAGCAGTGTTTTCCTGGTAAGGGCAGTACAGAATGAATATGGATAGGGAATGACCTTTTCATAATGTCACCTGTCACCAAACTGAAAGGCTTGTTGTGACAGCATGCCCTACAGAGTCTTGTTTGTTGCTTTGTTGTTTGACATTAGTGATTAGTCTTTCTGGCTATGTCTTTTGTGCATAAATCTGAATTCCATCTTTGGCCAAAATCCACTGCTACATAAGCATCTTGTAAGTTTCCATCTAGAAGAAATACATTAAGCTGATTTTCTTATGTAAGCCCCCAAATTGAAGTTTGCTTATGTAACTATTTGCTGCCATCAAAACCAGCCAGCAAAGAACATTTCATGTGCACCACAACCTAATTAGTCACGTGGCTGCCTAATAAGGGTGGTGCTTTTTTTTTTTTTAATTCTCTCTTTCATTTATTTTCAAAAGGGAATATTCTGCTACATTATCTGACCTTCTGTCCAAAAACTCTTAATTATTTTATTGGAACATGAGACCTATATAAAATGGCTTCATACTAGAATCTCAAATCTAGATTACCATAACACATTTGCATGTACTTCGTAAGGCATTCACTGGAAGTTTTTCCCTTTTCCCTTCTTTCTTCCAGTTATGTACTGTATAGCAGGGGTTTAAACTTACAGGAAAGCTAGACTGTGGATTACAGGTGAAGTCTTGTGCAACAGGATGTGCAGTATGTGAGAACACAGTTTTGCCATGGAACAATCTTCATAAAACTTCAGCTTAGAATTTACTCAGGGTTGTCTATATTAAATTATCTTCCATTTTCTTTCTCTGATATCCCCTGGTAAATACAGCATTTGCCATGAAGTCTCTATGAACCTACATGCTTACTTTGTGTGTATCATGTATAATCTTAATTCTATACAGTAATAATTTTAATGGGTATTTTTATCATTATTATCTTACAGAGGGTGTGCATTTGGTGCTACTATGCAGATATCTTTTGCAATAATGCACAATGATTTTGTTTCTTAAAAGTGGACTGCATATTTAGGTTACGTGATCTTTCCAAAGGTTAATAACTGGAGAAGATTAATTTCAGTTGATCAGTAGATAGATTTAGTGTTTGGGTCTTATATACCAATCAGTTGGTGAGTTTAAGGGAGAAGAGCTACTTGAAATAAACTGAAGTATGTATCAATCTAAATTTTTAATCAAGATGTTTGTTATTTCTGTATTAAGGAAGTGATTTGCAGGTACAGTGACATACATTTATACAAAGTTTGGAAAAACTTCCAGCACCGACAGTTCTATGACTGTATGAAATGTCTCTGTATAGATTATGTCTATATAGATTATGAAATGTCACTGTATAGATTACTAATATTTCTCTATTCTTATAAATACATTCTTATTTATTCATTAACCTCAGAGATCCTGGGGGGTTGATAAGCTTCTGCTCTGCAACACATGGCAAATTTGGCTGTTATAAGGATGCTCTGTTTTAATTTTGGTAACTTTGAAGAATTCTCATGTTAGTTTCCCTGGCCTTAGTGTCAGACCTCCTGCTGTAGTAATGGAACTGAGTTGTTGCTCCGTGTCACGGGTCAGCCTGCCTTTTCAAGATCATCTCTTCTGGGAAGAGACCTAGGCTCCATTTTTCTTAATTTTAAAATGGAAGTGCTTCCTTTAAGTTTATGTGCTTAGGCTTAAGTCATTAATTCTTTAATGGTAGAAATTTTGAAATGCCCTGTCTGTGTGGAACCTGTTTGGCCATTCCAGTCCTCTTTTGGAGGAGAATGAGAAAGAAAATGGCATGTGTTTGTAGGTTGAGAGCGATGCTCCTGGTGGTCCATCAGGAACCTCTGTTTGTATCCAATATCTATGTGCTATGTTCAAGAATTCTGCAATTGTAGAGTTTTTTTTGACCTAGTACTGGCTTTGGCAGGAATCATAACATGCTGTTTTACTTATTTACACACAAAAAGTTTGAAGTGCTAGTATGTATTAAAGTGATGCAGTACAATTTATTACTTGCAGAACTGTTTGCAATTTTCCCCTTCAGAATGAAGAAGTCAGATTCATTGAAAATGAGTTGGAGAATCACAAACAGAAGTATTTTGAACTGCAGACGTTTACGCGGAGTTTGATACTTGCTATTAAATCAGATGATAAGGAACAGCAGCAGGTGAGTGTCAAAGTAGACTTTAATAATGGGAGTACATGTTGTGTTGTGTTCTGCTATCTCCTTATTTTTATTCTGTAGAGCCCAGAAGCTCAAATTATGATTAGGGACAGCAATGTGCACAACATCTTGCAAAGAAAAGTTGAAAGTTAAATAAAAGATCTCACAATTTAGATAAGCAATGACATTAAAAAGTGTTGCTTTCACCAAAGGGCAAGCAGTGCAACAGCATGCACTGAGCAAGTTGGATTTATCTGTTGTGAGGTCCAAGGTGGATATAGGAAAAAAAGCCAGGCTTCAGTTTTACTGCACTGCATTTAATGCATAGCATTTCCTTGAGAACTTTGTCAGATCATGTCCTGTATCTGGTTGGTTTTTTTTTTTTTGGACAGATTTTGTTACCTCTCTTTTTTCCTTTCACCTTTAGAGTCTGCAGTCTTTCAGGTGTAAAAATACAAACTATAACTTGCAAGAAAAAAACTTAGAACATTTTTAATTCTGAAACAAATTTTAGCTTCTAGTTTTTTCATAATTTTTTCATAAAACCATGTGAACTAAGCTTTAAAAAAGTGAACTTGAATCTTTAGAGATAAATAATGTAACTGTATAATGATCCTGTGTGCAGCATCTGGTTCTATCTAATGCACATTCTCTGTGTAGCATAACTGTAGATATAGTGAAGCTTTTGCATGTTCACAGTGACCGAATAAAAGAAATGGATGTACATCATTTGATCTCATCCAGTCTGGGGAAGAATGTTTTGAGTTGCTTCCAGAATAACTGAAAGACCCTGTGGGACTGTTGGTTTAAGTTGCATCATCTCGGTCAATGTTTTTCTTCTCGATATCTATCAGTACTGATCTGTGGGAGTTTTGTTTGTTTTCAGTCTATCCAGTGTGAACACTGACCAAAAAGCTCAACAAAGTGTTGTTGTCTTGTGTTCTTTTTGTTTTTTTAACTGTATGTTTAAATTACATTTAATTGCTGATACAAAAGACAAACCTAATACCGCATGGTAATACTTCTTTTAATTATAGGCACTGCTCTCAGACTTACCTCCTGAATTAGAAGAAATGGATTTCAATCACACGTCGCCAGAGCCTGATGATACCTCATTCAGCTTGTCGTCTTTATCGGAGAAAAATGCCTCAGACAGTTTGTGATTTTACTTCATTTTTTTAATTATTCCTAATTGACAGAAAGAAACCTCACATAATGTGTAGGTTTCAAGAGAACAGCATTTTGCTGTACAGTGTTCTTCAACCCAAAAAGGAAAGCCCAAGGTGAAGTAGACCTCCCTGAAGAATGACTGTAGTACGTAATGGCTACAGTTTGCAATGTCAAGAAATTTTGAGTGTTGTTTTTGCTAAATGAAAGAATTGTGTGAGGAAATGTTTCACTTTTAGCAGTTTGGCCTTGATTAGGATAACTTCTGACTTTCCAGAATAACACTTGCTCTGTAGCAAAGACTTTTTGAGCAGGGATCCAAGAGTGGAAAACAAATGTCCTGTTACACGAACAGCCAGTTTTTCAGAGTTGCTTGCTCACTATTGCTGGTTTTAATTTTTTCCTCATTTTGACTCAGGTAGGTGGACTAAAAATTGAGAATCCAAATAGAATAATGAGCTTTTTTGAGTTGTGCTTGAACTCTTTGCAAATCTGAAATTAAACTGAAGTGTTTTTCATCACATGACTTCAGATTGTTTAATCTTAACGTTTTGTGACCAAAACAGTTGAAAACACTTCAAAAGGCTAACTGAATAATTCAGATCATCACTAAACTGTTGATGTACAGAATCTGTAAGCAGTCCGCCCACGAGATCGTGTGGGAAACCTGGTAGCTGCACTGTGTGACTTTTTCTGATACTCTCACAACAGCAATGGGTTAGACAGGTTTACACGGGGTTTTATGATTCTATGAATGTAGTTATCTTTTTTTATTTGTTGAGGTGTAGTGCTGAAGTTCTGTTCATTGTTTTAAGTACCACTTATATACTTTTAACAAATCTCACTGCCTTTTATCAAGACGCTCTCTTAAATCTGTTATGCTCTGAAAGGCATTTAAGTGTTTGGAATTGAGCGTTACAGACTTTCTACATGTGACCTGGTTTTGAAGTAGCCTTGTCTGACAAGTTTTTTGGCACTACCATGTTGCAGTTGCCATTTTTAAACTGTGAGCTTGATTGCAGGCAGTGGCTGAAATGAGTTTCTGCTTTCCCAGCTGTTGGTCGCATTGAATCCCTTTCCTCATCTGAATAAATGGATGTGCAGACACATTTGGATGAATTTAATAGGATTTGTAAGTGCGTGCCCATGTTATTAATGCTCTATATCTTCTAATCTGTATATTCCTCAACAAGCATTTTCAAAACCTACTTTCACAGTTTGTTAAAAAGCCCAATCTTTCAATTTTACACTGAGTAATAATACAGTCTGGTGAGTCTCTGTTCATGCAGTGCAGTAAGTAATCCCATTGATTTCAGTGTAGGTCCTAGGTGAGGCTCAGAAAATTCAGGAGTGGTGGCACGTAGGAGATGACCCAAAACATTTTTTTCTTTAATACTGGGATTAACACGCTAATGATTTCAGGTTTTCTCCGTCTGGTCCTCCCTAATCACTCCTGCAGATTTTGTATTCTTAGGATCTGTGCTGAGCTCTGTTCTGCCATCCTTCTTTTTTTTTTCTGTGTTGTACTTGGACATGAGGGATTTTTAACAATATTGCTAAGTGCCAGTTGCATAAAGGTTTAAAAAAAAAAAAAGGTTTCACAGTTCTGAAATTCTGACTACCATATAATTCAGTTAGTATTTAGTCCTCAAAAAACCTCTTACAGAGTAACCCCACAAAAGGAAGCTGTTAGGGCTGCACTTGAGTTAAGATATTAACTCAATAATAGTATCCCAAGAGTGAGAGAGAGAGAAGGCACTGTGTAAGCAGTATGTGAGCTGTGGGTTGCTCACATGCTCACTGCCTGCACTGAAGTATCACACCCTGGCTGGGAGGTGAATGCTGATATCCTTACTCAAAGGAGGAGCATTATTTCATGTGCCTGCTGAAATGACCACGGGTTTAAAAGTAATTAAGGTTTATTAGCAAAGATCACAGCACTAGCCTTCAAATGTAAGAAGGAGTTCAACTGTAATTCTGCTCATTCTGGAAAAAAATCTTTTATAAAGGGTTTTCTATACTGAGTTAACAATACTCTCTGATACTGTTCTCTCTAGATAGGAAATTTGTGCCACTGACAATGAAACCTCTGTGAGCTTTGCTAAAATTAAAAAATAAATAAATAAAAAGAAAAGTTATTTACCACTATTTGGACCCTATTTTCCTGCTGCTTTTGCTTGAATTCCCAATGCAAAGGGCAGGATTGATTTCACAGTCAGTTAAATTATCCACTTTTCTACAAGAAAAATTTAATTGATAGTATCTCATATTTTCTGTCTTGCTTTTATTTGATGTGCCAAACAAATTGAAGGAATTACTTTTGAATGAACTACTGTCAGATTCAAGCACTTATGCAAGTCCCTTTGCTAAAGGGAGTGGAACTGCTGTTAAAGAAGTGCAGCTAGAACTCTGGCTGCAGTCAGCACCCACGTTGTGCCTCTGGGCATGTTGTTCTTTGGGCCCCTTCTCCTGTACGGTGACAAGCCAAAACATAGTACAGTAGTCCTGTTTTCATACCCTGAAGCATTTGGCAGTATTACAGCAATTCAGAAAGAAGGTGTGTAAATGATATTCCTGTATAACAAAATAGAGTACAGCTGTTTGTTCAGGTTGGGTTTTTTTCCAATATCAGTGTATATTTCCTGTCATAGGTAAAACAAAAATCTGAATGATATATTACCATTGCTGGTTTTTTTTTTTTTAATATTGCAGCAACAATAGTCTTGCAGTACAGTGGCTGGAAAGCTGCGCACTTGCTTGGAGGTTCTGTAACACAAAACATAACGATCCCTGTGAATTACAGACAGTACATAGCTAAGTCTTGCAGATCAGACTAGCAGCACGCATGCTTTATGGCTTTGTGAATTAGGGTTTCTTTTTCTTTGCCTGTGTCCCTGACAGACAATTTTCTACACAGATGTTCTGCTCAAATTGTGTTCAAATCCAGATATCCTGCATCTAACTGGGCCTTAGAACAGTGTGAGGGAGTTTGGCATTGTTGCCATCCATTTTCCTGGCCAACTTTGTCTTAGCAGTTGTTCTGACAAGCATCAAATTCTAGTACAGGGTCGCCAGGATACTCATTTCTGCTCTGAAGGTGCTTTAGAAGATGGAAAATTATAGGTGATAGCTGTCTGGCCCAGGACTTGCGTAGGGTTTTGGTTTGTGTTTACCGCCTCTGATCAGTGGATGACCACAGAACACACATTTGTATAGACTTGTACATGACAGAGAAAGCTAATATTGTGTTGTGTCATGATGAAAGAAATAAGCCTCCCTTTGCTATCTCACTGATGTGGATCTGTAGCTTGAATAGTGACAACAGCAGACGTGCCACGTATTGATGTTCTCATCGTCTTTCTGCTAAGGCTCTCATTTCCTTTGTCCATGGAAGATGACTTTGCAGGTGTTCTTTATTCCTAATGCATCTGTAGGAATATGAATGATTAAGTATGTCTTTCTGAAGAAAGCAAAGTGGAAGAAGGTAGTTCAGAACAGACACTTAAAAACAGAAACGGGACGCTCTCCCTTCCTTAGGGAGCACTGAAATTCTTTGATGCTAGCAAGCTTGCTTATACTTCAGAAAGTTGTTTCCTGAAGCTATGCCTCTTTTCATTTCCCTGCAGGTGATGCTTCTGTCAAGTCTTTAGGTCTGGCAGGAGTGAGTAATAGTAAATATTCTAATAGGTAAATTTTGGCAGATTTAAAAGTACATGAACAGATGTACTGTACAAGTGTCAATTTTCTTCAGTACTTAGTTCTTGAAGCAACACTGCACTTTAATCTTTCCAAGTATTTCTTTTTTGCTAAGGCAATAAAAAGTCTGAAGATGACAAGCAGATCATGGGCTTTGCAGTCTCTGAGGAAAAGAAAAGGAATGTATTAACTTACAACTTCTAAACTCGGGAAGCAGCTCATCAGGTCTGCTCACCAAACAGAGGCAGCAATATCTACTGTTGTCGATAGAGTTGAAATGACAGGACAAATCAACCATATCATGAGCATCTTTATTGTAGAAATTACTGCTCAGAGTTCATCAGCTATCTGACTTGGGGTCTCTATAGCGCTGCGCTGTTAGTGATGCTGAAGATGATAATGCACAGCACTAACTTTTCCAGAGGTACTGTAGTCGTAGCTGACTGTTGGTCTCAGGATAGTGACAGAAGACAAAGATAATATGCATAAATGGAATAGCACACAGAATATCTGAACCATGAAGAGTGAGCAATTTGTAATGTTGCAACCAAAAGCTTAATTTACTACCTCCAGTCCTGCTGCCCAGATCCTTCGGATCAGCTGGGAACTACGAGGCTGCTTTACACACTGGGAGGACTGGCAGCTGCCTGACGTTCAGCCTTCATTTCAGGACTCCGCCTTTTCTGCCCCGAATCATCCTAACACTTAGTAAGTTATCAGTTGTCAGATGCCTGGCCAGAGAGGAGATGGTTATTAAGAAAAGCTGTTTTATGGTGTAATTAATATTTTAGCTCATTGGCCAAGTGTTAAAAGTTAGGAGCAAAACCAAGCAAGTGGTACCACAAAGCTCTTTCAGTGGTAGAATAGGGTTCTGCTCTTGGCTAAAGAGTGTTTGTCTGTGTAAGATGGTGGCTGACACGGTGGTCGGAAGATGCAGATGTAAAAGGGGCAGAATCAGAAGCTCGGGCTAGTGGTGGTGGGTGTTGTTTGTAGACAAAAAAGCATTCATTCTCAATAAAAGATGCTTAAGAATGTCTTTGTGAGGAAAATGGTTTCAGGTCAGAGCTTTGGTTATGGTGAACGTTTTACTGTATTACTGAATGAAGTAAATCTTTTCCAGTTCTGTATTTCATTTTACACACGCTACCTCTGAAACGTAACACCACCTTTAAAACCACACAGAAAATGTGAATTAAAAAATAAAATAAAAAAGCTTTTATAGGCAATAAATTATTTCCAACACACATCCTCCAATTTTGTGCCTGTTTTTTAGTTGTGTGAAACATTCAGTTTGGTTTCTGTTCTGGTACTACTTCATGTGTTTGTCTCAATCTGTGGACAGGGAAATAATGAAGATGTATTATTTGGGAAAAAAAGATTAGTGTATGTTAATGGTAGTGAATATTTCTATTGATGCTCAAGGATGGTACAGTAAATTTTTGCAGTTTTTGGTACAGCTATTATAAGAAATGAATATTATACTTAGAAATAGTCTGGTACCAAATGACTGATGTGATGTTTCTTAATGCACCATAGGTGAATTGATTGGAGGGATCGGTCAGATACTCTCAGCAATGTGATGAAGAGGGATAGGATTTTACTTTTTCTGAGGTACAACATTTTGAAAGAACACTCTCATATTTTAGTTTCTGGTAGCTCTTCATTTTCTATTTATTTATTTTTTTTAAGTAACCATATGTATAAAAGCCTATAGGAACAATTTTGATTTGCTTGTAAGCAAGTGTGACATTCAAATGAGTCAGGGGCAAGCTACAGCTCCCGTGTAAACGCAGACCATTTTTGGGTAGCAAAATGTAATCTTAAAAAGAAGCAAGTCCCAGTCATCTCCCCCAAGTCTGTCTGTCTATGACAGACGTGGGGGAGGCGGCGGAAGCAACGCGCCCTTGGAGCTGTGGGTGTGGGCAGGGAGTGCTGGGTGCCGAGGCCGCCGTGGGGCTGCGGCGGAGGCCTTGGGGGCTCCGAGTGAATAAAATAAAGGGAGATGTTCCCACACCTCGGACGACACGAGCTTCTGCATTGTCTCAGATTTTGTGAAGTACAGCGTATGAAATCGTGGCAGAATCAGCTGAATTGTGTGTGGGGAAAATGTTGCTCTCTAGTGGGAATGGTACCATGTGTATGAGTTCTGGAGTTACTGAGAGAGCACGTGAGTCTGCGTGTGCAGAGTTACAGCGTGCACAGATAGAACAAACAGGGTTAGCACCTACAATTCATACAGAAATACTTCATTTGAGCTCATTTGTGTAAGTTCTACCACATTGATTACATAGTTCTGTACGTCTGTATAAATACAGATTATAGTCTAACTGCAAAACTGGTAACTGTTAGGATTGGAAATTAGTTAAAAAGTCCTCAATAATGATACTTGTAAGTGATCTTGGCCTATAAACAAACTGCTGTATTTATGAAGAGGTAGTGAATCTTCTGCCACGATAATTTCCGTTTTAATTTCACAAAAGGTATTAGTTTGATTTAATTTTTCTTTAGAAAGTTTAAACATTAATCTATACCTTCAATGTTTTCATTAGCCAACAGAAAGCAATCTTAAAACGAGGATGATTTCCTTCTGGGCCCATCTGCCAAGGCTTATAATGTGAGCGGCCCAGTGAATCTCTGTGACATGGCAGTATTTATATTGCATTTCTATTATTTGTATCAGTATGTGTAGCAAAGAAAACTACTATAAATCTTGACCTGATGTACCTCCACTGTAGTCCAGGACATTTGATCTTGGCTTGTTTGAGAGATGGATGCCTAGTGAAATATTCCATGCATTTATATTGATTTTTTCATGTTGTTGTTCTGTATATATAAGGGTATTTATAGTTCTGTATTAACAGAGATGCTCATTTCCTTCTTCAGAAGCCTGCTCAGCTATTTTTATATAAAATGTTGGTCTTTGCCTTAATTTTTTTGTGAAAGTTGTGCCATAGGTATTTTAACTTATCCACAGATAGCTTACGGAATCTGCTTTGAAATGTCTTTGGTTAATTATTTTTTTCCTGAAATTGTCCTAAGTTGTTTTCTCCTCCAAGTGTATAATGAGATTTTTTTCTTCTTAATTTTGGTTTTGGTCTATTTTGAAAGATACCCCTGTGTGCATGCTTCGGTTAGAGCCAGCTTCTCCTCTGTAGCTTATTGTTTCTAGTTAGAAATCCTTTCACTGAAAAAGAAATGAAGTAATGCTTGTACAAATGTATCTATAGTGCCCAGGCGGTCGGAGCAAAGGGCTATTTAGCGTTGGTAACTTTGTCTACTAGACTCAAGGATATTTTTCTACGTCTGTCAAGTTTGGGACTATGGCAAAATGAAATAAAGGCGAACTAACTCCTTTTCCTACACGACGTTCTCTGTGTGTTTGTCACCTTAACGCCCACGTGTGTAAACCTGGGCGCTGTTCTTCCTGGCACCTCCTTCCTCAGCAACACCCTGCGTGTGCAGCTCCGTGTTGTGATGGCGAGGACCCGAAAGGCACCAATGAATGGTTTTGCACTTTTGCGGTAAGATTCTGTTTGCGGGCGTCAGTCGTGTAAGAAGTTGCTCTAGTGAGGTTTATATTGCTTTTTTCAAACGGCATCAGAGCAGGTGTGTGCACTCGTGTAGCTCGGCGATCGCTGCATCTCCAGGCTACGAGCGTGGCAGACCAAAGCCGCTGTCGGTTCCCTGCTTTGGCCTGAGTCTTACTTGGGATAGATGCAAGTTCAGCAGAGGCTGTGCAGTCAGTAGCTGCGTACTGTGCTAGGTGGCAAACGATTATATATGGTGTATTTTAAAATAATTTTCCGCTGCTTTCGCAGTCTTCTGTGTTTATAAGAACAGCTTAGAAAGCAGGACAACGACAGAACCTGTTCAGTTGCAGCCCACTTGGCTTGTCCCACCAATGCTGCCAGGTGGCAGCAGAGCTGCGGCCGGCTGTGCTGTACGGGCACACACGTGCTCCCCTCATTTTTCTATCTTTAAACTTCAGTTCCGTATAAACACGATTACCAACAAAATCTACGTAAATGAAAACTAAAAATTCGGAATCTTCTAGAGTCGACTGAATTCATCCAAAACGTGGCATCAAGACCAAATCCGACCTCACGTGCCCGGCCTTTGGAAGGATACAACTCCGCATAGAAAACGGCAAACAGAGCCGTCGGTGCGAGGAGCTGTGCCACGCGTTTCTGGACGCTGTGAGCCCCGCAGCCCGGCGTGCGCTGGTGCCAGCGGGGTGCGGTTATGGGTTATGTGGGTAGGATGCGGAGCAGATTTTGAAAGCCAGAAAAGCAGACAGATGAAAAAGGTGGAAAATATGTCTGACAATAAAGGGTTCGTGGGTGACACTGAAATTGGATTTTATTTATTTATTTATTTATTTTTAAATTATTATTTATTTATTTTTGAGGAGGTGGGAAATATAACTGGATCCGGGAGTGCTGGCTGTGGTTGTATTGCCACCTGGTGGCAGAAAACTCCCAGTAATTGGGGAAAAATGCCTTCAGCTGTCCCGTTCCGCAACGCTTTTCATTTAAACAGTAAATAAATGCTTGTTTCCTCAGTTTAATAGTACTTTCAGAAACCAGGAGACTGAGGTCAGACAACGTGCAGCCTTACCTCTGTCCTATTCCCCCCCGGCAGTTCTGCTCTGCAACGCGAGTCTGTGTAGAGAAGAGGGTTTGGTGGGCAGTGCTGTATCTTCAGGTTTTGCTGCTTCCAATTTTTCATAAGCACCAGTAGCAGTTCAGCAGTGTATTAAAGTAACCAGAACGGTCCTACTTCACATTTTGAAATCCAGTGCTGTGCAGAAGTAGCAAGTAAATCGGATTTTCAGGGTACTGTCTAAAGAGTCTTGATCCTAATATTTATACAAAGCCAAGAATCAAATAGCAAGCTTTTGTGTGTGTCGGGTGAGCCACGTTTCCTGGATCTGCTCAAACCTGAAGGAAGCACTTCTCAGAAATTAAAATGAAGCATCCAGGGACTTGCAATATGATGCTGAGCCCTCCAGCTATTCTGTATTCTTTCCTGTCTGAACACTGTGTTTCTACATGAAATACCTGCAAAGGAAATGCGATCAGAAAGAAGGTACAATGTTGTCTGCAGCCATCTGAGGAATCTCTGTGTGTTGTATGGGTACAACAAGCTGGCTGTAACCAAGGAAAAGGTCTGGAAAACTTGTGCAAATGCTGGCCTTCAGCAGAGGGATGCTTTTCCATGGGGAAAGGGGAAGCTGTAGGTGCCTGGGGAGCTGCTCCGGAGGGTGATGCTTTGAAGCTGTGGCCGTGATGCCAGGTGCTGCTCAGGAAGGTAAAAGCCTCCCCACGGTCTCTCGTGCCACCCTCTGGCAAAAGGGGCTCTTGTTTTGTGCTGCTGCTAAGCAGAATATTGTGGACATGGGCTGCGCTCTCTTTGCTCCTTTCATGTGGCTGAGCAGAACACACGAATGCTGGTTTGTCCTCCTGCAGGAGCTTCATCCATGTGCAGGCAGCGGGTAAGAAACATCAGAAAGAAACTGTTTCCTGGTTATTTACTTGCAGTTCCTTGTTTCATTTTAGTAGGGAAGAAAGGATGAGGAAAGAGGAGGCAGTGTTGTTCCTCCCAAAGAGAACTGAGCATTTCAGACCTTATCATTTTGTCTGAATTTTTGGCTGTTTTTCACTAGAAAACTGGAACTGGAAATCTTGGATGGAATACGTAATTATTTTTCACTTAAAAAAAAAAAATCTCATTAGAATTTTTTTTTAAAAGGAAGGTTTTTCCTGCTCCCTGCCTTTCTGCAACTCTGTGCTCCTTTCTGTTCAATGTGAAATTCAGTGGAAGGTCTGTTATCTCTTCCTTCACGAGTGTTTTGGGTACAGCTGGCCTCAGAACAGGGACGGGGGAGTGGGAGGGATCCTGTGCTGGCACTTGCTAGAACCAGTGCTGTCTTTTGGCCTGGAAGGCCTTGGAAACAAAAATGCACTGTTAGTATTTGGGCACGAGGCCAGCTGCATCATCTGCCTCCTCCTGAAGGGAAGCACTATTTCAGGGTGAGAGGAGCTGTGCGTAAAGCCCTAACCCAGAAAACAGCATCACTCCCTGGATTTCATTTCTCATGCCTGTGCAGATCAAACAGGAGGTAAATCCTCCTGCCCGGCCTGCTGGCTCCTTGCTGCTCCTTCGCCACTTAACTCAGTAGTTACCCAGAGAGCTCTCAGACACAGCACGCAGAAGCACGAGAACAGCGAGGCCCACCAGGTGACCACTTGTTGGTCTGTAACAAACTCCTTTAGATGGTAGGCCTTATTTCCAATAACAGCGAGTAAATGGCTCACTGTGATCTCAACTATAAACACACTTCATGAATTCTGCCAGAAATTTAAGATTGAATTATTTCTTTATGCCCACATGTCTTTCCTGGTTTTCTTAATTCTGCCAAATATTTAGCTCAGCAATCTCTTCTCTCAGCAACCCACACTCTCCTAGCTACATAATCCCATTTTTGGACCATTATTTTAAATTTCAGCGTTTTCACAGAGCTGGCCAAAGAAACAAAACCGATCTGAGAGGAATAAAACAAACAGACTTGGTCAGCTCTTATCCGTGCATCGAGTTGCTCACAGCTCACACAAAATTTGGACTAGCAGACCGCAGGGTTTGGGCCTGCAATGAAGAAACCTGTGCACACCATCAACCTTCCCCAGAGCCCGCTGAGCCTGGTCCCTGCTGTCCCCAACCAGCTGCACAGACCCACTGCTTATCCTTCTTTATTCGTAGTGAAAGCCCAGTGTGCTCTTTTCCATTCAGCTCTGTGTGAGCTTGGGGAATCAGAATAAGGAGCTGGTGACCATCTCTGCATCAGAGGCAGACTCCCTTCTAGGTATACCTTCTGCCTCCCAGCTGAGCTCAGGGCTGTAAGAAAGGAATGGATATGCTTTTTTGTGCCCCACAATCACACTTCAGAACTACGGCTTTCTGATTTTAGTTTTGTTAAAGTGTTAATTTATCTATATAAAACTCCGAGTGCTGCCCTGAAAATGTCATCTCTTGCTGACGTCAGTGGGCTATGAGCTCACTCACTGCCCGCTATGATCTGTTTCCTCATTGGGAAATAGGACAAACACACGTGACTTAATTTTCAGAGTATGTGTTTCTTGTTTGTCTGAATGACGTCAGTGGAGAAAATGTGAGAAAATAATGCTTAGTGATTTGCTTTGGTTTGATTGCTGAACAATCAGGTAACGAAATAACTCAGATTAGTGCAAATATTCATAACAAGGAGTTAAATCACCTCTGCATGCTGTTTAAAGAATTTCTTCCTCTTTGTACCTCTTACTCCTTCCAACTGAAGAAACCAGCCGTGGTGTCACACTGAGCACTCGCTGCAGCTGCTCACTCCGTGCCCATTGCCCTGTGGCTGCAGTCCTGGCCATGGCTGAGGATGGGCACCTGGGGGTTGGCAGAGCCCCGCATCCCCCGAGGAAGGGGACAGCAGCATCACCAGCTGCTCGCTACTCCCACGCTGAAGCAGTGTGTTGATTCACTCTGTAATTGATTTGGGCAACTTGAAGCAATTGGTTTCCAAGATACCACATCCTTCAGATATTTAAAAAATCATAACTCTGGTGGTATATTATATTTAAATGTCGATGTATAATGTGTGTGTGTATATATATACACACTCATAGATCTCTGTGTGAATTGGAAGTGTGTACATGGGAAGGGAAGCGTGTGCATCTGTTGCATCCCACCCAAGGAGGCTGCTGGGTGGAGCCCAGCATCCAAGGAGGTTCAGTGGGTGGCACCTCTCTGAGTCACTGTGCTGTCAGCATTGCAGCATGGCCTTCGAGTTGCTGCTTTATCTCCTGAGCTGGCTTTCTTGTGTATAGTTCAAGTTAACATCTTGACCACATGCAGTTATTCAAGAGCAATTTCAGATTTTTCATAAAAATAAAGGGGCAGTGACCAACTCCCCCTTGGCAATGTTATTTGCCATTTCTGCGGGAAGCATTGCTGTTCTCATCATCACTTCCTCACCTGGCACCCCTTCAGAGCTGGGGGTCACTGTCCAGCCACCACAGCTCTCCTGGTGCTGGTTGCTGCCTCTCAGTGGTGCTGGGATGGCCTCCCACCTCAGCAGGTATGCCAAAGTGGTTTAGATGTGGTTGTGGCGATGCAGTCACTCCTTGGGCTGGCTCTGCTGCTGGAGGAGCTAGGACAAAGTTCAGAGGAAGGAAGATTTTCTGTGCTCCCCACTTGGAGATTCTCATACAGGAGTTGCCCTTTTTGAAATCTGGAGGTTTGGCACGAGCAAATCTCAGGCAACACAGAGTTGCCTTATTCTGGGGCAAAGACAAGGTGTAAGATATATGGAGAATGGAGATAAAACAAAGAGTGGTGACCATCACGATTTAGGTTTGAATTTAAAGCTTGGTTCCAAGATCACCCAAATTCTCATTGTAGCTGGGGTGGCACAGAAACTTCAAACAATCGGAACCAACACAGATGGGAACTGCAAGTAACAAACCCAGATTTAACTGATGGACAAAATGTCATTGTACAAAAATGAGAAAGAAGATAATTATGTAAGATATGTAAAGGCAGCATCAGGAAGGGTTTGAGAACACAAACAGATGTGAATGAAAGAGCAAGAGAAGAGAAGGAACTTGTCCACAGCAAAATCAGAGCACCGTCCATTTCTGGATTATGAGTTCTTGAACCAATCTACCTCGTGCTTAGAAGTAAATTGAGTTATACTTTCTCTATCCAAGATCTGTCCTGATAACTTCAATTTACTTTTTTTTTTCTTCTTTTGGTGACTCCTTCAACGGATTAGTCATTGAAATATAATTAGAGCTTGTAAATACGTATTTTTAATTTGTAGTA
>JAOWBP010004006.1:8041541-8058220 GCA_028571105.1 Tragopan temminckii
CTGCTCCCTGCCAGGCAGCGGTGTCAGGGGCTGCAGGCCTTGGTGAACTTGGCAGACCCTGTGCTCGTGGCTGGGGTTTTGGCTTGCTGTGGCAGTAGCAAGTACAAGACATGCGTAGATATGCATCTGATAATGGAGAAGACCAAAATGTTCCCTTAAAATCAGTAATTACATGTTGCTGAAGGTTTGTTAGCCTGTCTGAATGTACACTTCATTCTCCACAGGAGAAGAGCTCTGTAACTTTGCCTAGGAATTACGAAATTAGGAACGCTTTTTTTTTTTTAATGGTGGATAGCTCTGTCTCCCTGTGTCACTGATATATTTAAAGTGGGTGCGAGTTATCTGGCCGCTGTGGTAGGGCAGGGGAACTCAGGCCTGCTGACCTTCAGCTGGCCTGGCCCTGTGCACAACCTGGGGTGTGCCTTGTCCCTCCTGAGGCCGTGTGAGCCCCGCTAACAAAGAGCCCTGAATGCAACCCATATGTGTACAACAATGATGCCTAGTGTAAAATATAAACAAAAGTCTATAATAATAATATCCATTGCATTGGGAAGTTGTGGATGTCTTATAGTAAGAATGAGTTCCTTTAAGCTTCGGTTCCTAAAGTTTTTAGACAATGCTTAAAATCAGTATTAAAATGTCTATCTGCTTGAGTGTACATAGAAACCCAAAATTTCTTAGTTCAGACTCATGAAATGCACTTCAGTAGCCAGTTTGCTGCTAATTAAATTAAAAATGTAAACTCTTTGCAGATGTAATTCAAAATAAGAGAAGAACAAATGTGGTCATCTTAACACTTCTTTTTTTCCGAAGTCATTTTTTTTCAAAGCCTTCAGAATAAGGGGCTTGTGATGTAAGCTTGCTCTCTTTAACATTTTGGCATAAGCATTTCAGGAAATACTTCTGTAAATTGGGAAGTGAACTGTGTCCCGTGCCATACTGTTTTTCACTGCAGTGAGGTGCTTTTGGTGACCATTTGTCTGGCCTGAATTTACAGGCCTCTCAAACCATGATACGTTCAGCATGCAAACAATTAAAATGTCCTCAGTATGAAAAGCATATATTGAGTTAGATGGTTCAGATCTTTGGTAATTCTGAGATTACTCTGCTCTGCCATAATTGTCTGAGGGAAAGCATGTGCAATACTATGCAAACCTATTACTAGCCCTCAGAAGTTTAGATATTCTCCTGAGGTAATATGGTGTAGTTCCAACAAGTCATGAGACCCATTGCATTAAATTAGAAGGCAGGTTACGCTGAGCTAACTCAGAGAGAAATCGGCGCTACAGCATTGGGTCTCAGCCTGCACCTCTGGTAAGCTTCTTACCTGCCACCTTGTCTGACCTCAGCTTTGTTTTCATCTTTCTATGTAGTGACTTCTGTTAGTCTTTATACTGATCAACAATGTGGAGTATTTAATTTTGAAAGTTTCTATTTGGAAAGCGTTGACATTGTTTCCCTCAGTGTCTGAGTTTAGATTGTATTTTAGTGCAAGTTAATCTTCAAAATGCTTGGCTAATTGTAGAAGTTCAGAAGTTTTGAACAGTAGTAAAATGATTCAAGGATTAAAGCGTCTTTCAGAAAACTGGTACTTACTTCCTTTCGTCTTGTCTCTACAAAGAGGGAGTGCTTTCTAATTCTCAGTAATAAAGTCAATTTCTGTGTTCAGAATGTTCAGAAAGTAATTACACACTTAAAAGTTTTAAACAGATCTGTCCTTTATATGTTTATTTATAAATATTTGTGTTTAAATCACTAAAGGTGATCTTAGTTGGCTGTAGAAGCAGAATGTTGTACTTTTTTCTGTAAAGGTGGGAATTGAGTATTAATTACTTTTTTTTCTTTTTGTAGAATGTGAGAGGCAGTGAAATATTCTAGTTACTGAAACCTGGCCAACAGAAGTAATTAGGCAGAGTAGTAATATTTTGATTTTTGTCATTGAATGCTTTTTAACTGAACAACTAACATATTTGTGATTTCTTTAAACTACTAGCCCTTGGGTTGTGATATGACAGGTGTGCTTACTTTTTTTTTCTCCTTTAAATGGATGATGACCAGGATTCACGAACAAATAAGCCAGAAGTATAGTTGTCTGTGTGTCTGTCAGGCAGTGGAAGTAGATTGATATGCTTAAACATAAAATTCTTCGGACTCAAGGTTGGCGGGCATCCCAGTATTTGTGATTGTAAAGAGACTGGACTGGGGGGGAGGAGGGGAAAGCAACAATGAAGGGGGAAAGTGTATGATAGGAAATTATTAATTAAATGACATTTGATTACCTGCCATAAAAATCCAGTAACTTACTGTATTTGATTTGCCATAACATTGAAAGTATGCCTGCATGGCATGCTCAGAAACTAAGTAGATCAAATAGCATGCTGGTTTTTGATTCATAAGCTTGTTCCAGCAGTGGTAGTGAGATTATCTGGAGTTAAGCTACTGTTTTCATTGTGTATCTGCAGTTCTGGTGGCCAATAATATTGGTTCCAGAGCTTAAATTTAAGTAACAAAACTTGGAAAATGTTTACCTTATTTAAAGAATCAAAATGCACAGTAAATGAAGTGCAGGTCTGAGTGAGGAATTGTCATATTTCTGAATACCTGGAGTGGAATCCCTTTTCCTTGCTGGTGTTTGGACAACTTTGATGGGCTTTACATTAGTTTACACTTGAATGTATTCTATGAAAGTTGTGAAAATAAATCAGATAGCACTGAGGCATTTGAAATGAGATTGGCATTTGTATCTGGTCTGAACTTTTGCATCTTGCAATTAATTAATTCATTACTAAGTATAGTGGGTGTTCCTTTCTTTCCAAGTATCTAACTGAAAGAAGGTATGCAAAAAGAAGTTATGCAGCACAAGAAATGCATTGGCTTCTGTAGTGCGTGCAAGGCTTCTGCATCCGGTGTAATAGGTTTGTGAATCCCCTGGGGGGATTGGGGGTGATGCATGATGCCTATGTGTGACCAACAAGTGCTAAATATGCCAGCTGTTGTTTAAGCAGGTGGATCTTCTGTTAATGTGAGCAGTGTGTGTTATCTATGGTTAAAATAAATGGAAATACGAAGAACTGGAGTAACCAAAGCCTCATACAGTGACTTCTGATTACTTTTGTCAGTGAGAATATAGTCTAAAAATAAGCGCTAGCATCTTGATACAGAAGTTGGAGATCTAGTGTTATCAAGTCATTAATTTAGGACTTAGCTCTCAAAGCTGTGCTTGAAATGAAGAGCCTTTCTGGGAGGAGCAATGCAAGTAATTGAGGCTATGCTTAGATGACGCAACCACAGCGGCACAAACCTGTCCTTTCAGCCTGACTCGTCTGTCAGGTTTTCTGTTCTGTTCTTAAATGGCATGGTCTGTACAGTGTTTCGAGATTCTTTGCAATCCTGTGTTTTACCTATCCACATACTGGAAATTATACTGTATTTTGGTATCTTAGTCATGTATTTTAGATAAACTCAGAAGTCAAGACAAATATGTCATCACCTAGTTGAGAACTTACTTGCTTCAACTCCTGTTTGTCAAGAAAAAGGTAGTTTCGAGTTCGTGTGTCTGATTTCTATGTAGTATTTTCTCATGTGGGATCTGTGCCACATGAAGGTAGTTGTGCTGAGCATTTAACATAAACAAATTAGCAATTATCACTAGCAAAATCCATAACTGGCTTCACCCATTTTTATCAGGTATTTCCAGTTCGTAATTAATACTTTGGGTGCTGAAACAAAGCACGTCCTTTGATTTTTATATTTTTTTTCAGTTGTTAAACACCATCAAATTCTTTATTACTTAAGAAGACCTTAAGCTCAAGAACTCAATTTATAAATTAAACTTTTTTTCTACACTGACAATAGATTGGTATCTTTCTTTTTATGGTGGTTAAAGTGGGGGCATTGTGATTATTCCCATTTAAGACCATGCCACTTATTTGCTTCTCTCCAGAGGCATATCATACCTTTTGCCTCTTGAAGGTATTATTTTGGTAATTAATCAGCCAATATTTTAATATACGAATCTGTAGTTTTTAAAGTACTCCACTGTAGTTTGAATACCTTGTTTGCTAGGTATTTAAATTGCCTTTGCCGATACATTTTTAGAGGAATCTTTTTTTTTAATTACAGAAATAGGTAATATTTTTTCTATAAAATAAGAATTCTGTGGTACTTATTCCATTCTACCCTCTCTAGTGCATGTCCTTGCCCCGAGGAAGCCTTAAAACTGCTTCTGGTGTTTTTTTTCTGTTTAAACTGGATCTTAATTTTCAGCAGCAGACTGCAGGAGTTTAGGTTTCTGAAAAGCATCTGCAACATAGATTTTGTCAGAGTAGAAGAATTTTGTGTTAGCATCATCTTGTATGAATGGTATCTGCAGTTCTTAGAGAAGGAGTAATTCAAATTAAATACCACTGAAGTGACACTTACAAAGGGATCTTAAAAAAAAAAAAAAAAAAAAAAAAAAAAAAAAAAAGTAGTTCTTGTTTAAAACAAGTTTTAAATTACAGAATGAAGACCAGCAAGTTTCACATGTATTCTAAAATGTAAACTAGTCAAATAATTAACTTTTTTTTCCCAAAAGTATTTCATCTTACTGTATTTTTCTTCTTTGTCCTCTGTCCCTCTCCTTTCCCTCTCCAGCTAAATGGCCTTAAAATGGCAGATGAGCCAATGGAAGAAGGCGAACCATATTCCTACCATGTAAGTATATTTGATAGATGTTCAGCTTAAAAACTTGTTAGCATATCTTTCTTTTGAAGAGAAATGTATATGTTGTCTGCTCTGTGGGTTTGGAGCTTGCCATTTTATTTGACCAGCTGTGAAAAGATTCTGTCTCTAAGATTTTGAAAATCAGCATTTGGGTGGGGGCCTAAGTGGCTTGTTTGAGAAAGCCGGCAATGTGAGGCAGTGCTTTATGGAGGGCAGTTCCTCTGTACTGAAGAGAGCGTTTACGGATCTCTCAAGCTCACGAAATACTCAGTCCAACCTTGAACCTTTTATACACTGCGTGTTTAGTGCTTCTCTTGCTACAGAAGAACAGATAATGGTGTGTTTCTTGTAATGTGGTTGCTAACATTTATTTTGAAGACAGCAATTCATTTTTGTAATATGTTCATTTCACATTTATGTAGAAATATAGTGGCTAATCCTTGGTTAGCAGGACTTCTGTCCAGTGCCTCAGTAACTTGCATTTTCAGGAGACGCTGAGGATCATTGTTCTTTGCATGGAAAAACTGTCATTTTTGAGCATACTCATCTTGATATTTTTGAACAGGATTGTTGAAGAAGGTACCAAGTAAATCTTGCGCATTGCTTTGTATTGCAAAAATATATTTTTAATTACGTGAATTAGGGAATAAACTTGGAGATAGAAACGTGATGCTTGTCTGTTTCCTGGTATGGAGTAAGCAAATAAACCTTCTGCCTGGTCATCATCTTCCACATAACAAAGAAAGATGAGCAGTGGGCTGTGTGTCAGTCTTTCACTGCACATGAACCAGAAGGATGTTGCTGAGCTTGTTTGTTGGGTGCTTGGAGCTACATACCAGTCAAGCTGTAACTAATAAGATGGCAGAAAGCCACAACTGATTGTGGCATTTCTTTCAGCGCTTTGTCTTCTGTCTAAGCTGCTGGGAATAGATACCTCTTTTGCAAGGCAGCTCACAGAGGACAGGTACCTGAACCCTGCAGATTTGCTACTTGAGCAGCAGAGCACATCAGAACTGAATTTGCAGTTGACAGAGACCAAACTAGAATTGGAGGTGAAACTGGCTTGTATATCTGTTCAACTCTTTATCTGCTCATTTGTTGTTGATGATGCAAAGATCTTTTTAAACCTCAGTCATGTCAATTTCTAGGGCTTTAACGATAGTTAAGTAGCTAAAATAGCATAGACATCCTTCGTACAGGCAAAACTACCTATAAAAATAATTCATCTTATACATCTCAAGTTAGTCTTTATTTGCATTGAAAACACTTTTCTCCTCAGTCACATTTAGAAATACTGTGCCCACAGCAACCAAATGTGACATCACAGGCTAATGACTGGAGGTGGGTGATAAATGAAAGAATAGAGGAACTCTTAAATATCTTTTCTCATGCAAAAGTTCATGGTATTAAGCAATACAAATTAAGATGTTGAGGTAAAAAGACTTCTGAGTAGAGAGTTTACATGCTTCATAGAAAGAACTAGCAGTTAATATTCTTGTTCCGCCTGGTGTATAACAGAGGAACTGCTGCTTTCTGTCATCAGGTGATACAAACCGCTAGTATTTTTCCCTGCCTTACATCCAAGCTTGTGGGTTATTTAAAAAAAAATCTTTAATGTAAATATATATCTGCACAGTCAGCAAGATGGATGGATAGAATGAAGTTGGGATGTATGCACTGTGTCATCAGTGTATGTCAGCTGTTTTTTTTGTGAAGTAAGAGGAAGTAAAGTAGCTTAGAGTGTTAATTTGAGAATTCATTTTGTTATGCAGCAGTGCCTTCTGTTGACACCTGCCTGGGAAGCAGGCCTTTTCCCTGATAGAGAGTGAAACAAGGACTGCTGGGGTGGGGGAAGGACTCTAACAATAACACTGCACTATGATTTGTGAATTTACAGAGACATTGCCCGTAGTTTTTCTCATTATTGAAGGAAATGCATCCGCATTTGGATGTTCAGATTTCTGTCTGGATCTTATGTATCACATGACCTAGAGAATTGCATCTTGATATGTTTCAGTCTGATGTTGACTGTAAGCTTTCTTGCATGGTCTTAAGCTGCAGGCCTTCCTGTAGCCAACCGTAGAAAGATGTTTTTTGTTAAAGCAGTCCTTTGAAGTTCTCTGTCCGGTGGTGTCTGGTGGCAGCTGTATTCCTCACTGAAGGAAAGCAGTGTACTGTAGATTGGGTGGTGGGGGGTGTTTATTTCTTTTTTCTCCCCTGGTCTGCCTTTACTTAAAAGATTTTGAGGTGAAGAGGAGATTGGCGAACAGCTAATAATTACTAGGATACCTTCAAGACATCAAAGTACTGCTGCTTTTCTGTTTGTGGGATTTTCTGTTGCGATTGGGTTTTATTTGCTGCACACAAGAGATGTATTGGTATTTTTGTTAGGACCAAGAGGTACTCTTGTGCCCCTTTTGCTTGCAAGCTCAGGTTGCTGTTGCATGGCATGTAATTTGAAGGGTGCTTATTTTGACATCTCAGTTGTTTGGCTTCCAGAAACTTCTTAGACCAAAAGTTTTACAGAGCTGCAATACCTAATCTGCTTTGTTTTCGTTCTGGGTGATTGCCTCTTCATGTTTACAGCTGCTATGCCTTATTTTCTTAAAGACTAAGGCAGCAGGGAAAAGGTCAACAGAACGCTAAATCTGTACCTACCTCTCAGCATTGCCCTCAGCTTTCTGAGGGAGGATGCCACACAGAAGCTTTTCCATGAGCCCTGTACCTCGGAGAGCACTCCTTCTGTTGAGAATCCTTTCATCTGTACATGAGAATACATGATTCATGTATTATTTATGCTCTTCAAACAACATGGAGTCCTTTAGCTAGAGTAGTGGATGACCATATTTATTACTTGCTGCTGCAAAAAGCAATAATTATGTAAAATGATGAAATTCAATTTAGCTTTCATTAAGACTATTTCAGGAAAGGAAAGGATGAGAAGAGCAATCGCTGGGAAAATGAAAGGCTGCTAAAGCAAAGGTAAAGCACAGAAGGGTCATCTCAGACTTAGTTTAAAAATCTGTGCATTTATTCTTCTCGTGTAGGAAAACTCATGTTACAACTAGGGCAAACATTTATGACTAGAGGAAATGCTGTTCAACTGGATGAGAATTTGATTTCAGTTTAGAAATTTTAAACGTGCATCTGTTTCAGAAAGTATGGATGGAAACTTTCCCATTTGAACAGCTTTCTTTTAGGCCTTATTACAACTTCAGATATTTTAATGAAAAGCAAGCATTTACTTGCAGTTCTAAGAAGAGCTGATTAATTTAGGACTTTTCATTGTGTCTTATTTACCTTGAAATAATAGGATGAAGGAAGTGTGAAAGAGATTCCCATTACCCATCATGTGAAAGAAGGATGTGAGAAAGCAGATCCAGCACAGTTTGAACTACTAAAGGTTCTTGGTCAAGGATCATTTGGAAAGGTAAGACAACAAATCTTGTTCTCATCTGATGCCCACTTTGAAACCAGCTTTGTCTTGTTAGTGGTAATGCTGGTAGGAATGTATGTTACTAGGAAAGAAACATCCTTCTCCAGACCTGTCCAGACTTTGAACTTGGGAAGAATGAGATCAAGTACAGTTCTTGAGGAAGAATGGCAGTGCTATAGCTGAGTCACTGGTAATATTTGAGAAACTGGCAAAGCACATCTTCTTTCAGTCTAAAGGTGTAAAGGGAGTGCTATTTATAGCAGGACATCAAATCATGTCAGATTCAGATAGGCAACAGCATCAGTCTCTAGGCAGAAGGACAAGTAGCAAATCCGTAGGAAGTCTGCCTTGAAAAGTTATGGTTTGCTTTGACTGAGCCACAAACATGCCTCTGTTCATCTCAACTGATGCCTGCAACTACATGGAAACTATGACACCATAGCAAAAGATTTTAGCACTTGGGTTGAAGGCTTAGGGGTGTTTTTTATGTAGAGGCTCTGAGGCGTTCTGTTTGCCCAGTGCCATGGTTATTTGAAATGAAATCATGATATCTTCAGTTGTCTTGGGGCTCTTGTGTGGTGTCTAGTTATGGACTGGAATTAATATCTGTTCAGTGGTCTCGTGTTCTCTGTAGTTCTAATTGATGCTTGGGAGGCACTAGTGGTGCAATAAGCATTGATAGACATGTACCAAATAGCATCACTAAAAGATAAATCATCTCCTCTGTACTAGTGTAAACGTTTGGTTCTTCCAGAAATGAGAAGGCTGTATTGATGTAGATACAGAGGAATGATTGTGGGAGTTTGGAACTTGAACTGAAGTAACAATGAAGTAAATAACCTTGGAAATGTTTCAGCTTCTTTATTTTGCTGTATTTGTCAAGAGACCTTCAGTTACAGGCACTATTTGAAAAGTTATTGAAATAGATTATAGAAGAAATGTGGCAATTCTCTTACGGTAATTTTTTGTAATGTACTTCTTGCTGTTACTTTGCAGAAATGAAATTAAAGTGGCTCAAATGCTAATTTGAAACACTAGTTAGATTATTAATCCTATTATATAAATAGCTAATTTATTTTAAAACCAGACTTTTAAACTAGATTTCTGCAACACTTGTAAATTATATTTTCTTCTTTGGAAAAATACATAAAGACGATTGCTCCTTTGCTGGTTTTGTTTTTTTGTTTTTGTCTTGTGGCAAGAACAAACCTCTCAGTTGCATGAGAGGAGAAAAGTAATTCAAATAATTAGGAAGGCGTCCTTTGAATAAGTCAGAGGTTAGAAAATAGCCTTTAAAGTAGTTTCTTAATGTTTCTTAAGCTGTCAAACATTTCTTTACCTGAGGGAGCTGGTATTCAACTCCCTCTTGTGCTTTGTCTCTTTAGACATTGTGGCTCCATGCTATTATTCCTCTGAACTTGAGACATCGGAGCTATCTCAGGGTTCAGCACATTTGGTACCAGACATCCCATCTCTGACTCGGGGAGTTTCTCATTTTACAGTTCTGAGTTTTGATAGCTTTAGGAATGCTCTTGCTCAGAACCCCTCCAGCTTGGTGAGATGTCTGTTTGGAAGCTTTTTAAAGCTGGCAGTAGTTGGTTCAAGAACCAGGTTTAAGAGCCAGATGGTTACTGTTACATTTCAGAACGGGACCAGTTTTATCTCGTGTTTGTTGCTTTCTGTTTAAAACAGAAACCAATGAAGAGAGGTGTCTGCTGCCTTGGTGACACTTGGTTTCTCTCTGCAGTTCATACCTCCCAGGCCTTTTCTTTTGGATTCAGCAAATGCAAGGCTTGTTTCCTCTGGCCCAGTGTACTGATACAGCATCTGAAATGAAGAATTAAACCTCATGTCTCTTACTGAGCTTCTCAGTTCAACTTCTGATAATGTTCTGAGACTTCAGTGTCCAGTCTGCTAAAGATGGTGTTTGATTAGTTTATGCGCATTGCTTTGTGCAATGTGTCCATTTTAATTTGCACTTTACAGTTGGACAAGCAGCCATTGCACCTCTGTGAGATGTGGGATTAGGCAAATTTGTCTGTGAATTAAATGGTGCTATTTTCACTACGGCATCTATTTTAAGTCCTTATTAGCCAGTATTTGCAACTAGAACACGAATTCCTTACATGATCAGAAACTGCTAGTTATTAAGCATTAGAATATTTGTACAGGCTTATTGATGTTTTAATTTGTAATATATTGTGAGTGTATTAATCTTTGCTGATATTTGAGTTACTGCCTTGACTATTTGAGCATCAATGTGGAGCAGTGCTGTAGGTCAATCATTAGGCAAAACATTAAAAATAAAAGCTTGATAACCAGAAAATATGATATGACTTCTTATTTCAAGCTCTCAATAGAAAAAAATCATTTCTTCCAGCCCTACATAACTTAGTCAGTTATGTAGACAGTGTATGAGTTTCTGATATCAGAATGAGATGATTTACAAGCGCGTCTCTTAATAATTTCTAGATATTTAATCACTTCTAAAGAAGTATACGTGTAAATAAATCAAATATCAAGGAAAATTTGAGTATAAGTAATACCAGAGACAATTTGAGGTAGTTCTTCATATTTTCTTGTTATTTGAATATAAAAACTGAGGAGGGAAATTGCTCAGAACTAAGTTGTTGTTATTATAATAGCAATTATTAAAAACAGAAGACTTACTAATCAGTTTATAAAACTGAAAGACCTAGTCATTAGAATATTAGTTGGTGGAGATGCATGTATTCGTGCTGCATTTTCTAATTAACATTGTAAGTTTCTTAGTGTTAGGTTATATACCATATAGTGTAGAAGCCCCTTTGGTAAGAGTGGGAAAACCTGTTGCTGTTTCTTTTTCAAAGGAAGGGATTACTTTGATCACAAACAGTGAGGTTTCCTTGCCTTTGTCTCGCCATTCTTACAGAATTGATTATCATAACCTGATGTGTACTTGAATCTCAAGTCTTAAACCTCAAAAATCTTAGACTAAGCAGTGGCAGACCAGATAGTCCTGCTATAGTTGTTTTCAAGAAAGTAAAAAAAAACACATGCTATCCAGGTATTCTATTTGATAAATACTTACTGGCTATAGGAAAGAATGTATTGTTGAAGAAAGGTCTGTGTACTTAAGAGAACTTGGTAGTGTATGTGCCTTTGATTTGACCAAGGTAGTGCAATTTTGTCTTTTCCTTAGAAGTGAATGCTTAGGGAAGAATACCAAAAGTTGTGTGAAACTAGTAAGAAGCCTGCAAATGCTCTGTGATAGTGTTCTAGTTGCTTATCAGTCTTGCTTACGCAATAAGACTTGTTGCAAATGTTTCATCTTCTCATTCTGTGGTGTTTTTTGGGAGTGGGATGGGGACCAGGGATATGTTTTCTGTTCTCTGTCAGTACTGATGAAGTTAAAAGTAATTGTTTAAAAAAAAAAAAAAAAGAAAAGAAAAGAAATTTTACATATATATTAAAATCAACCTTTTTTCTTTCTAGTTACGATTTTAAAAGCAATGTTTATATTACTAGGTCTTCCTTGTAAGGAAAATAATTGGTCCTGATGCTGGACAACTTTATGCAATGAAAGTATTGAAAAAAGCTTCTTTAAAAGGTATGTCTGTTGTTTTATTTAAACTTTACAAAGTAGGTTTTAGCACCTGTCTCTTAAATGTGTCTAAATATTTCTTTTATAAAAGATTTAAGATCAAAAATGTGAGTTCAAATCTGACCAGATGGCTTAATTATGTAGTAAAATGTCCTTTTTTCAGAATTTAAAACTGTATTATATAATTCTGCTTAGTTTTGGGTTTTTTTTTTTGTATTAGTGAACCGAGTAAGTGAGCTTAAATATTCAAGTTAAACTCTATTCTGGCTGAAATTCAAGTTACTAATTTTCATAGGTACTCTAGTGAGAGATTTTTGGCTTTTGGGAGGTACTTTAATGGAGGCAATCCCATACAAACGGGATGTGTTAGTACTTGAAGAGGGATAAAGTGATCTTAACAGGTGGAACGTATGTATTCAGTACAAATAGTTCAGAAGTTAAGTTAGTTAAAACAGGAAGCTGAGACAGGTAAGAAAGAAAAGTCAGTTTTGATGTCTGAAAACATGTTCTGTGGAAGACTTAATAATTAGATGTGGTAGCAATACTTTGTGCTGTTAAAAAGGTAAAAGTATTTTGGACAGTAAAAATGTTCCAGATTTCTGTTCCATTCGTATTACACCTATTAAATTTTGTTACTGGTGCTCTCTTTTTTTTTTTTTCCTCAGTTCGGGATAGAGTTCGTACAAAAATGGAGAGAGATATATTAGTAGAAGTAAATCATCCATTTATCGTCAAACTGCACTATGGTTGGTATTTATTTTGCTTCAATTTTTTCATTACTTGAAGTGGTTTTAGCAACCTTAAATAGCCAGGCTGAGAAAAGAACTTGTATGTATATGTATATATATTTATATATGCATTGTGGTTTAACCCAGTGAATTGCTAAAAAAAAAAAAATAAACAAAACTTTAAAAGCAAAAAGAACAAACAAAGCAATGAGGTTGTGCATCAATTGCTCACCTCCTGGTGACTAGTGCCATACCAGTCCCTAAGCAATGGCAGCCCCCTTCTTGGCCAGCTCTCCTAGTCTTACTGTTCAGCATGACTCCATGTGCCATGGAATATCACTTTGGCCAGTTTAGGTCAGCTGTTCTGGCTCTATCCCCTCCCAGCTCCTTCTGCCCCCAGAGCCCCCTTGCTTGTAGGGCTGCATGAGAAGCTGAAACATCCTTGACCTGTGCAAGCACTGCTCAGCAACAGCTGAACAGAAATGTGTTGTCAACTTTATTTTCATCCTAAATCAACAACACAACACTAGGAAGAAAATTAACTCTATTGCAGATGAAACAAGAACAATATTAAATTTTCAATAAGCTACTTTTGAAATCAAGGATTTCTTTTGAAACCTCTTCTTAAGAGGTCTGCAGAGACTTCTATGTTTGAGTTACACCAAAACAGCCATTAACATACTTGGTTTCCCTGTTTGGCAAAGGAGAAATTAAACAATAGTGTTTTAACAGTCTCTTATGACTAAGATTGTGTTCTGTGAAGAAGCAAGGAAGGAGTCACTGATTAAAATTAAGCCTTGATTAGCAACTTGTGTAAATTTCATGTTGGCTACTGAATTATGTCAGTTCCAAAACAAAAGCATTGTTTCACTGAAGTCTCCATGTTGTAAATCATCTTTGTCACACACAACTGTTGGTTTTTTTGTTTTTTTTTTTTGAAAGCCTTTCAGACTGAAGGGAAGCTATATTTAATATTGGATTTTCTCAGGGGAGGAGATGTATTCACGCGATTATCCAAAGAGGTAAGTACCTACAATTTTATCTTAACTCAGTCTTATAAAAGTTGCCTTTGACAGTATTAGGGTTCATTTATTTTTTTTTTTTTTCCTTGCTGGTTATCCTCATTATTCTGGTCATGGTCAAGTTTTCAAGAACTTCGTTGGGTTTTCCTTACATATTGCAGAATAACAAGCTGTAACCTTAAATGTTTATTAGCTAGCAGCCTGAGCTTTTCTCTGGTATTTACAAAGGCCAGTTCTTTTGTCTAAAAATGTTTTGTTGCTTGGAAACCCAACTGAAGTAAGTTAAAATTCAACAATCACTAAAGCAATTATATAGTTCTTGTACTTGTAGTCAGTGTAGATGTTCCTTGAAACTTGCATCTCTAAGATTTCTGCTGCATTGTAAAATAAATCCCAGTGTTTAATCTCACGAAGTTTGAGCATTTTTGAAGGCACTCCTCTGCCATCTAACTTTGGCACGTAACTGGAGCTATAATTTTTCATTTATGTTGCTTTTTTGAGAGAGAGTTACGGAGGAGGAAATGTGACACAGCCTGCCTCTTCTTTAGATTTGTCATAAAGTATTTTTTGTATTATATGTATTCATATTACCATGTTTAAGATTTTTTCTTTCTACAAACCACCCATAAAGCTCTAAATTTTTAATGGAAAATTTTCCAACAACTTTACATTTAAAGAGCTTTCCAGTGCTTTTTTAAAAAATGTAAATGTGGAAGAAGTTACCCACTTTTTCCTCATTTAGGAAAGTATCTATCTGATTTATTTTTTTTAATGGCATAGAGGTGGAGGTGGTTGTATCCTCAGTACCTAAGTCCATGAACTCCTCTACCCTCTTCCTATTTAAAAAAAATAAATAAATCAAGTTTTACTAAATGTAAATTTTTTTTTTTTAAGAAAATTGACCTTGGTAGAACATTGGTCATCTCTAAGAAGTGAGCACTATTAACTTTAAGTTCTAAAAATAAAGATTAAAAACTCTGTTAAAGGGATAGACATACTGTAGAAAGGGTTATTGGAACTCGAGGTAGGAAAGGCGTCTGTCTCTGCTTTGACATAGGCTGTCTGATTATAGAGGACGTTCTGGTAGAGTACGAAGAACTGTTCTTCTGCACTAACACAGCTAGGATTACTGACTATACTTAAATTTTAAGGGATGCAAGTTGATCCATGATAAAGGTAACTAGATGGCTGAATCAGCGATGTACTCCCCTCAGGTATAAAAAAATTAATAATTGTGAGGTTATTCTTACTGATTTTATACTTTTTTGAAAACTTCAGTTACCTGTTAGGATAGCTTTTAAACATTTGCTATATCTGCATTTAAGAGGAAATTGTGCCTGTTTTCTGCTGTGAAGAGAAGATGTTTTCAAAAATGCCTGGTAATGCAAAGACAGATACACACAAATGTAAATTTCCCACAGCATTTCATACTTTCTATATGAGGATTATTTTAAGTTAATTGGGTTTAGTATGAGGTTATTAAAATGCTTTTGTTGGTGTTGAAGTTCTAATGCGGGTATGGGAGTTTCAACTGTGGAAATTAAATGAGTAGTTAATGAGGTTTTCGTTGGTAAAATTTAATGACATTGACTTGCATTATATTTAATTTAACGCAAAGTAATTTTTAAATGAAATTATTATTCCAAGGCTGTGGATTACCACTTAGCATTGTTATATTTTGAGATTTGCATTTTGGCTGTTCCAAAGAATAATGTTATCTTTCCCTTTTGGATATAAATGAAAAAGAATCAACATTGCTCTTAAAAAAAAAAAAAAAAAAAAGTGAAATTTCTTATGTGCTGTTTTTGTCATGTAACAACTTTATCATTCATACAATATGAATAACTGACACTAGAAATTGGAAATATTTTTATTGCTAGTGCAACAGATTACATATTTATTGTGCAATTCAAGGTACTGATCAGTGTACTATTAAATCAGTAAGTCCAATGACTGTAAGTCTTATTACTTACTGTGCAGTTGAGATGGCTGTTCTTGTTGCTAGTGCTTTTGAGAAATAGGGAATAGTTTACTTAATTTTTGGAACTGAATTGGAGGTTTTAAGCTTGAAGATTATTAGTTCATCTCATAATTTCTAGAACTTGACAAAAGCCAAAGCAGATAAAATTATTGTAGATGAAAATTAGAAACAACCAGCTGAGTGTTTTGGACAAAAAAAGCATCTCTATAAAATGTTCCGTATGCAAGTTCAGTTGGTTCTTCAGTGTCTTGCTAGGCCTTTTAAATTTTCTTAAGAGGAGATTAGGCTTTTCAGATCCCACTGCTAATTTTCTCATCCATTATTTTCACAAGATGTTTTACTTTACATACTTCTAATTTTTTTCTGAATACTTTTAATGTCAGTTGAGACACCTGGTGATAATGCCAGAAAAATAGCTGCTTATATACAAACATAGGATGCAGTGGGAGGCAGTGTGTGCAGGATTGTGGCTGGAGGAATCCTAGAGGTCAGTAACACCAAATACAACAATTAAATTAATTACCTTGAAAATTAGCCAATGCTTTGTGGTAACTGCAGTTATTTTTAAGTTTTGCAGATTGTTCTTTTACTTGATGGTTATCATGATGATTAGTGTGTATTATCGTATAATATCTGTTAGGTAAATTTCTGAATTATCATTTCATAAGTTACTGCTAAATCTTGTTTTGAAGTTAGGGCAGATAGGAGAATTTTTTTTTAGATTGCAGTTTTAAAAATTGAAGACAAGATCAGAAGGTAAATCTATACAGTTCTTATTAGGTTATGTTTACAGAGGAAGATGTGAAATTCTACCTCGCAGAACTGGCCCTTGCTTTGGATCACCTTCACAGCTTGGGAATTGTATACAGGGACCTGAAGCCAGAAAAGTAAAGTAAAATGTATTTTACCACTATTACGTGTATTTTGCTTGTTGCTTTGCATTTTCTGCTATAGTAATGTAAAAATTTGAAAATATTTTGGTAGTTTTTTTAAAGTAAAATACATCTGTAATTTAAATGTAATACTGACTCATTAATTTAATGATGGATGTTGGAGGAGATAAAAATTATGAACTATTACATTTTAAATGTTACACGAAATATTCCTGTTTATGTCTATTGGTGAATGTGAATTTTAATTTTCAGCATTTTGCTTGATGAAGCAGGACATATCAAGCTAACAGGTAGGTAACATTTATTAGTACAGCACTTTCTGTGTGTGTGTG
>JAOWBP010004006.1:8061357-8112007 GCA_028571105.1 Tragopan temminckii
AACCCATCAAATAGATTAGGTGGGTCAACTTGTTTGGATCATCGAAATGAAAGTCAATGGGCTGAGTTTGTTACTTAAGGAAAGCAGCTGCTGGGGATTTTTCAAGCTTTGGTGTTGATGATCAGTAAAACTTGATTTCTGGTGCCATTTCTTGGCAGCTTAGGTCATGAATTCTTGAGTCTGGCTAATGAATGATTATTTTCTTGAACCAGTGACTCTTTTAGCAGTGAGAATAAAACTGACCAAGTATTAGCACTCTGTATTTATGGACTTTGTTTATTCTCATGTACCTCATCAGGGAGGCAAATGTGCTTAGCGAAGTATTTTGTATTCTTGAAATATTTCTGATTTTAACAGTTCCTATAAAAAAAAAAAAGCCTTATGCAAGATTTAAAAAAACAAACAACTAAGCATCATTTCATTTAATTTTGTTCAAAGACTTTACCCAAAAAGAGTTTTTTAATTGAGTATTTTCTTTGTCCAGGAGCTGGTTCAGATGGAGTTGAAGAAATCAAGAGGCATCCTTTTTTCTCTACTGTCGACTGGAATGTAAGTACAAAATTATCTGAATTATAGATATAATAAATATCTGAATAAAAGGTAGTACAAAATTATCTTTTAATTTGTGTGTGTGTTATAGCTTATAGGTATTTGTATCTGAATAGGGTACAGTAAATGCTGCAGTACTGCTGACTGTTACCTTCTGGCTTCTACTGTAATCTTGCTTGGCATCTGGAGCTGTAGTGTTTATGGTATACAGTAATTAATTATAAAGTGGGTATTTAATTGTTCAGTAATTAGAGTTGCAACATTCTGAATTTTAAACTGTCTCTTACAACATCTGTAGTTGGTAGAGGGTGTTGGCATTCACTGTGTGCAAGAATCATTCTCTGGAATAAGTGTCCATCCAGTTGAAGCACGTCTCATGCCTCCTGTGCAGGGCACAAAACCTCACTGTGACTGTCGTTTTCTTTGGCTTAACTGTAGTTAGCTGTAGCACATTCCGGTCCTACTAGTCATATTTCACACAGTTGAAGTATTGATTCTGGTGCTCTGAGTTGATCAGATTACTGTCCAAGTTCATGGCTGCTTTCTTATGTTTTTATCACCTTGATGTGATGCCTTTTTAGGTGTGTTGCCCAGAAACATTTGCAACAAGACACTCTGTAAACACTCCTTTTCTATAATGCCTATGAAAGGGTAGATGGAACAGTTGCTGTGCTGACTAGGCTACCTGCAGTGCTAGCCAATGCTGTGCTTAACTGTTTTAAAGCCTATTGTCATTATCCTTCTCTTTTATTTACTTCTGAGAAGTTGACTTTCTGGCTGTGTTTATGCAGCGTCTTCATAGAGAGTCCAGATTAGCAAGCAGAGTTTTAGGTAATGGGAGTATTTTATGTGAATATACTTAGTGAGAGAAGGCTGTTTTAATATGGTCTTAAGTTAGCTAGTGTTTTTTGGAGAGGGCTGAGCTGGAAATAAATACAAGCAAGCAAATTCAAAAACTCTGCAGTTCTAACTTTTTGAATTTATTTGGCTATGGTGGTACTGATGAACACTTCCGTGTTTTATTTCATTTTCTTTGGGATGAGTACAGGTCTCTCTTGTATATTCTTGGTTTTGGCTAGGGGGAAGTACATTCGTTACTGAAATATTACCTGCAAAGAGGTCTGACAGTGCAAGACAAATGCCAAGAAAAAATGTTCTCAGAACTTCCTAAGCTTAGCATGAGGTTTTGACATCATTTAATGTGAAATTTTCTGTAACTATAAACTAGACTTATATTGCTGGTTTGTTATCCTTTGGCAAAGCATTTTTCTAAAGCCTATTGAGTGAATGAGAAGAAAATGAGGAACCTTTTCTTAGTTGAGTAGGTCAGGAAAAACCTGGAATAGCTGCTTTGGGAATTGGCAGTACCTTGCTAAAAGGGTTATATCTGTCACTTGTGAGAGCTGCTTCTACTGGGTTCAAGACAAAAGCAAAAACTGTATCCCACATCTTTCCAGTTTAGATATTTTGGAATGGTAACAACTGTTTGAAATGGCAATGAACTAGATCTGAGATGAAGATAGAAGATGCGCTATGACCATTCATCTGAATAAATGAGAGAAGAACTAGGGATAAGTGGCAGCCTGCTACCCTAGTTTAAAGAGTGCAGACTTGGTAGACAACACAGATTCAGAAGAGCAAGAAAAGAAGTATTGTTTGACTTGCTGAGTAACATTTCTCCTAACGTTTCAAATCAAAGACACATAAATATAACTTCATTTTTGCATGCGTATGTGCTTTTTCTGATTACTGGGTATTATTCACTCTTTCAGAAAACTGTTCTAATACAGTGGTGACGCTTGAGTTGCCTTTAGCTTGGTGAAATTACAGCAACCATGGAAGTTTCATTCACTCTTAATTAAGACTTTTGTCATCCTACTACAGAAACTGTTCAGAAGAGAAATTCAACCCCCGTTTAAACCCGCTTCTGGAAAACCAGAAGATACCTTTTGTTTTGATCCAGAATTTACAGCAAAAACACCAAAAGGTAAATACACATTCACTGTTCTTAAGTTGGTGAGTGTTATGGGCTTATAGGGGTCAAATAAAAATCTTTAAGATGGTATTTCCATTGTGTGCTAAAATAGGAGATTGGAGCTGGTGTGATATGAATTTTATGATGTAAAACATAATTAAACTCAATACCTTCTGCAGCATTTATTATTAACATAGTATTTTTTTCTTTCTTTCTTTTAATTACTGTTTCTCTAGATGTGATGACAAGGAAGGTAGAAAGCAAGACCAGCTCTGTTATAATGTGAATAGCTGTTAATTTCATCTGAAATCTGTCCAGGCTTCTCTTTCCTTTAGTTTGCTGAAAGAAAGGAAAAAAGACAAAAACAAGGCAGATCACAGGATAGGAATCTTATTCAGTGCATTGTGCTACTTTTGTTTGTTTTCATTTCCTCAATCTTTCTTGTAACGTGCAAACAGTCAAAAATAGCTTTAAGTTTTAGTCATACTAATCAAATGTGTATGCAACTAGATTCTCCAGGAGTTCCACCTAGTGCGAATGCACATCAGCTCTTTAAAGGATTTAGTTTTGTTGCAACAACTACTGTAGAAGATCATAAAATATCACCACTCACCAACATACTGCCAATAGTACAGGTAACAATTTTTTTGGTGAACTTTTTTCAAATGCCAGAACCTAACATTCGCAGTCTGTTATTTTATGTTGTGGAGCCTATTATAAAATATTCTGTTGACTCATTTTAATAATGCCTGTTTTAACTCCAGAATTGGGGATGTGGGAAGGTGAATCTTTCTGGTGCGAGTATTCAAAAGAAATCACTGGCAAGCTTAAAAAAAAATAAAATAAATAAAAAATAAAAAAATAAAAAAGACAAAACAAAAAAAACCTTTGCTGTTGAAAATAGTACTATTATAAAGAGTTGTTCTAGATGATGGCTTGTATGTGTTTGTTTCTAAAGCAACTTCATGGGAACAGTGCGCAGTTTACTGACGTATATGAACTGAAGGAAGATATTGGTGTTGGTTCCTACTCTGTCTGCAAGCGATGTATACACATAGCTACAAATATGGAGTTTGCTGTAAAGGTATTTTGAATAGACTTCATTGCCTTCTTTTGTAGCAGACATTAATTTAAATGCATGGATTCTCCAGTTACTGTAGCTGTTAATATACTGTGAACAGTGAGTGTTCTTAATTAAGTAAAATTGCATATAGGCTTCTGTAGTACTTTTTGTTGGTGAAGTTGTGGCATTGAGGAATTGGCTTTTGAAATTACAACTTTGAAGCTTGAGAATATTGTATTGTGATGAACACACCTGAAGTAAACTAGGTGAGATCCACTAGGTTGGGGCTAGGCTGCAGGGAAGTGATGCTTCAGACAGTTCCTTTGTCCACTGGAGCAGAATAGATTATTGATACAAACCTTAACTGGTAGCAAAGATAGAACAAGAACTGCGTAAACAGAGATGTGAAGCTGGAAGATGAAATTAATCACTATAAATAAGCATTAAACTCTCACAATTTTTGAAGCCTGCCAAGATTTTTTTGTTACTTTATTTTTCAGATAATTGATAAAAGCAAGAGGGATCCCTCAGAAGAAATTGAGATTCTCATGCGTTATGGACAGCATCCAAACATTATAACTTTAAAGGATGTAGGTACCTTTGTCTCCTACTTTGTTACAAAATATAGAATAAATAAACATAGATACAGGGAGTTTATTGGGGCTTATAAACTTTCTTTTACATAGCAAAATATATGTATTGATCTCTCTGTGTAATTAAGAATTGATTCTTTCTAAATTGTCTGGATACTGATATTTTCTGAAGATTGTTCAATGAACTTTAAATGAGAAATGATGTACCTGTTAAAAGTCATATTTTTCGTATTTCAAATGTGTTGATAATTTGAATCTGAAAATACAGTTGCACGTGTCATGTGCATGCATGCAAAGTGCCAGCAGTTAAAAATCATCTATGGGAGGGGAAAAGAAGCAGGGAATGGTAGGGCTAGTTTCCTCTTACAAACAGAAGTTCCTAGGCTGAGAAAGTATTATTCAAAGTCATGATTTAATGATTTATTATCTCAACTTCTCACAGAAAAACATAGGCTTTCTTTATACTTCAGACTTTAAAGGTTTAGAATTGTGGATTTAAATTTGACAGTCCCTGCTGTTTGCACTTCACATTCATGCACATGAATAGGTGAACAGTATAGTCTATAATTTCCAGATTTTTCAGGATCTGTAATTATAGATGATGCGGTTGAATGTGTGTATGTGTGTGTATATATATATATATATATGTGCTTGTTCAACTTCAGGTGTATGATGATGGTAGATTCATATACCTTGTCACTGAGCTGATGAAGGGAGGAGAGCTGCTTGATCGAATTCTTAGACAAAAGTTCTTCTCAGAACGAGAGGCTAGCGCTGTATTATATACTATCACTAAGACTGTGGACTACCTGCACTGCCAAGGAGTGAGTGATCTCTTTTGTCATAGCTTCATTCACATTGTTTTGAATTAACAAACACATCTTATGTGTTTTTCTTATGGCAGAAAGGAAGAGTTGTGTTTTATTTTTTAAAAAAGAAGTAATTAGCAACCCATCCTACCTACTATTCTGCAAGCCATTTTAACTTGTACAGATAATGAAGCAGACAGTATTTGTTTACTTATGCTTGTTTGCAAGTTGGTTCTGTTAATTCCATTTGCATTATGAGCTAGTAGGCTTTGAGTTTACTTTAAACAGAATTTTTATGTTACTTGAAAGTTGGGTAATAGTGTAGAAGTGTTAAGAGGTATACTAATGTAGAGATTATATTTTATAAATAACAAAACTGCACGTACATGTGTTTGTATGTCATCTAAATGATGGCTTTTAAAATTTCTTGTTTAAAGGTAGTGCATCGAGACCTTAAACCTAGTAATATTTTATATATGGATGACTCAAATAATGCTGATTCTATCAGGATTTGTGATTTTGGATTTGCAAAACAACTTCGAGGAGAAAATGGGCTACTTCTAACTCCGTGCTACACTGCAAACTTTGTGGCACCAGAGGTATCTTAAGTTGCCATGTGTCTTCTGTGCTGTTTTTGATGCATCAACTTACTTTAAAAAAAAAAAAAGAAGCATGCTTCTAAATAGTTTTTAAAAAAATAACAAACCAACAAACTGCTAGTTTTCCTTAGATATAGTTATGCACCAGTCTTAATTAAGTACTTATATGTTTATAATAAACCTGCTTTAAAAAGGTTAAACTTAAAAGAATTTGCCTTCAGGAAATAAGGATGGATTTGAATCTTAAGATAATTTTCTCAAAACAAGAAATACCGTAGATAGTAACTGTAATTTGTATATAGAACAACTAATGATGAAACTTCAACCTATACTGGAACTGACTTATCCATCCATAGCTTGTGTGTGTAGTGGTAGTGGTTTGGGGTTGCATGTGGGGACTGGAGTTTTCTTGCTTTTTCTTGTTGTTTTTATCATTGAAAAGTCTTTTAACACTTTTTTTTCCCCCCAAGGTTCTCATGCGGCAGGGATATGATGCTGCTTGTGACATATGGAGCTTGGGTGTTCTCCTTTACACAATGTTGGCAGGGTGAGGAAATATTAGCTTTTTTTTTTTTCTTACCTACAACTTCAGCATGCTGCACAGATCCCTGCTTTTCTTAAAATTTTAAGAGATTGCTTCACTGATTTGAATGCAGAACAAAAGACACTAAAGTGGAACAGGAAGCTGTGAGTTAGAAAGGCATACAGAAACTGTTTATCTTACAGTTTATCTTACAGTTAGTTTCAGGACTTCTTTCTTCCCTTCTACACAGCCAGAGGATGCCAAAGACTTGCTCTAGTTTATGAGAGATAACTTAGTCTGTAAAAGTATGTCTAGTTTCTGTGTTTTAATCCTTCTGCCCCTTCTTTTGCCCACCATAGTGCTCTTGTAGTCAACTCATGTATCATCTTCTGTAGGCTTGGCTCATGACCCTTTTACAGAATTCTCTGACTTGTAAACTTTTAAGTTTTCTAAACTCTAAACATTCATTAAGCACTATAAAGCACTTAAACTAATAGCTTTTATAAACCTGCTAATGAATTCTGTTCTAACAGGTATAAAAATAAGTTTTGTCATACAGATAAATATCTATTGGGAACTGTTCTTGATCATATTGTGCTTTTCTGTGTAAAGTCACTACTACCACTATGATTTTGTCATCAAGCTCAGTTCACTGCATGACTGATGTGCAGCCATGCAGATCTTGGGCAGTATGCTGCCTGTGAAGTGAAGAAACATTATCTGAACAAGAAGATATGGCAGGTAACAGGAACAGGAGAGCAGTCCAGCGTGATTTCCTAGCTTTCTATTTTGTTCCCCTTAATCATTTGAAGTACTAGAATTAAGCTGGCTGGGATAGTTCCAAAACATCTACTGATGATGCTGGTTGACTTTTCTTCTGTGTAGAGCTTTCAAAGTGCTAAGACACGATGCATTAAGTTTTATTACTTCCATCATGCTGATTTAAAATCTAAGAGATGTTAAAATATAATTAATCTGAGTAACATTTGATTGTTATTATTAAAACTAACTTGGTATTAGCCTGTGATCATAGAAGACGCCAAAACATTATAATACTTCTGATATTTGTATAAGGTGTGTATTTAAGTCATTCAGGTATTTTTTGAATTCTTTACAGTAGGAATTTTAGGAAAATAACCTGAATTTACAGAAATCCAGTAAGTTACTTAAAAAAAAAAACAAAAACAAACCCAATGATCTTGTTGTGTAAGCCTTACTAACTCTTAGTGTTGGTGTTTTTTTGTTTTTTTATCAAGAATATTCTTGCAGTCTTGCCCCAGAGATATGTGCGTGTTTTGCTCATTTTGTCTAAATGTATATACATTCCCAACACTATTACTCTAGCATTACTAGCCCTTCTGTTAGTGGGTTTCAATTGCTTTGAATGTTTATTGTATACCATAGTTTTGTTTTTATGAATCATTTGTTTAATTTCTAAGTCTTCACTAGTTAGAATGCATTATTAAGATAAGAGTTAAAGCATCTTTTCAATCTGCATTTCTCATTTATTCCATGTAACTACAATTATGGAAAAACGAAAATGTAGTAGCATTTCATCTTTGAAACTATAATTATTGATAGTATGTAATGTCTCTGTCAGTGGAATATTCAATGGAATACTCAGAATGATCTATGAGGTTTTATCAATTTCTTAGTTTCTTACCTATGAGGTTTTTTGTTTCTCCCTTTCAATAGCTATACTCCATTTGCAAATGGTCCTAATGATACTCCTGAGGAGATCCTGGTACGGATAGGCAGTGGAAAATTCTCATTAAGTGGAGGCAACTGGGACACTGTTTCTGATGCAGCAAAGGTATAAATTTGTTTCTGCTTTTTTTTTTTTCCCCTTTGTAACTTTGTGGTATTTAAAAGAACATCTATTGAGCTTACTAAAATATATTAGGCTTACACAGTAGTTTGCTATTCTTAACTGCAGTATTACAGTAAAGTCTGCAGGTATCTAGTTGTGCCAGGGGAGGTTTAGTTTAGGTATAGGGAAAAACTTTCTGTAAAGAAGGGTGTTAAGCACTGGAATAGGCTCCTGGGAAGGTGGTTGAGCCACCATCCCTGAATGTGTTAAAAAACAGTTTGGATGTGGTGCTCAGGGACATGATTTGTTAAAATTAGGGTAGTATGGTTAGGTTCTGGTTGGACTTGATGATCTTGAAGGTCTTTTCCAACCTGAGGAATTCTGTGATTCTATGATTCAAAAGCAGTATCATCTTATAGTCAGAGCAGGTACCTCAGGGCTTAAGTCTGATCTTGAAAACCTCCAAGGTTTTTGTACAACCTGGCCAGGCAGCTTTTACTGTGTAAATGTGGAAGAATCTCCGCCTGGTTTCAAGTAACGTCTCTTGTGGAACATCTCTTGGTTTTTCTCAGCCTTCATTCTTTTGGCCTCAATAAAGGAGTTCTGTTTCCTTCCTCAACCTACTTACTGTGCTTCAACCCAAAATGCTGTCGGACTTCTTGGATGTTGAGTCATGCTGGTAGTTCAGCTTGCTGTCCTATCTAGACCTCCAAGTCATCTTCAGCAAAGCCATTCCCCAGATAGTCATTTCCCAGCTTGTACTTGGCAAGGATTTCTTCCATCCCAGGTGGAGGACTCTGAATTTGTTTTTGTTGAATTTTGTAAGGTTCTGGCTGGCTCATAACTCTATCCTGCCTGGATCCCGTTGGATAGCTGCCAGCCCTTCAATTTATCAGCTTTTAGTGAGAACTGAACTAGAAGTATACAGTAAAAACTGACAGAGTTACACACTGTTACTTCCCACAGGTCACTAACTTGGGATCTGTCTTTCTTAAAATCTAATTTAGACTTTCCTAATCTTTTTAGTCATTGTTTTTATTGGACCAAAACCAGATGTATGTGGCATTGCTTAACTGTAAAGTCATTCTTCCATTTATCTTTGTTCTAGTAGCAACTTACTTTGCATTGATACGTTTATTTCTATAGTATAGGTTCAGTTCATGCTTTTAACTTGTTCAACACTGAATTTGTCAGGTCTTTACTGTTTTTGTTGTTACTTTCAAATATTAAACTAATGCTTCAATATGTTTGAATATCTTGCAAATCTTTATCAGCTTGTTTATGATGTTGTCCTTTCATTTGAAGACTGAAATACAATTGCAGTATGTGTTCTAGGGGTTTAGTGTTGGCCTGCTCTGTAGGTATCTTAGTCACCATTTTTTACCTTTTATAAGTCTTGGCATTAATACCGTCTCTTCCTGATCTTTTGGAACCGCATAATTTGTGCATTTCAATAGGAGTGATTCAGAATACTTGTTTGCTAATTCTGCCTTATCCACAAGTAATTAACTTGTATATAGTCATAAATGTTTAATATTTTGTGCCTAAACAAAAGGAACATTCTGTCAGCTTGTTCACGTTTAGTTTTCTTTCAAGTTCTTCCTGTCTTTATTCCTCGGCCTTTCCTATTCAGCTCACCTTTTGACCAACATTGATTTCATAGATTATTATTAGTGCTTCTAAACAGACAAAGAAAAATGTCTGTTCTTATTTGATTTTACTCTTTATATACCTCGTTGAAAGAAAAATACTCTGCTAATATATAGCTATATATGAATTCAACTGTAATGCGTAGTCAGCAGATCCCAGGTGTGTAGTATGAATGTGGATGGATATCTGCCAATAGTTTTTTATATAAAATCTTTCTCCTAAATTCTAACAGTATTTCTAGTCTTTCATAGAGTATATTTGTAATGAACAAACTGAAATATGAAACACAGAAACAATAAGTTTCTTTAGAATAAAAGCCTGCTTTGTTAAACTGATTATAGTACAACACATTGTTTTCAGACTTCTGTAGTGTCAGGGCACAAAATGATCCAATTTATCTACTGATGTTTTTGTTTGTATTGTGTTAATCCCTGCCATGTTTTTTCATTACTGCCATAATTAATGCTTTATAGTCTGTATTAAAATTGTTTTAATTAAATAGCATGTATCTTTTTTCATTTTTATTTAGGACTTGTTATCACATATGCTTCACGTAGATCCACATCAGAGGTATACAGCAGAGCAAGTATTAAAACATTCATGGATAGCCTGTAGAGACCAGTTGCCCCATTATCAACTAAACAGGCAAGATGCACCACATCTAGTAAAGGTAAAACAACCTGAGGACTGTGTATTGCTTGAGTTAATGGATGTGCAGTGATTTGAGATCACTTTGAGAGTTTACTGACAGAACTGATTTCTGAACTTTTTTTTCTTTGCCAGTATGTACATCTTCATTTAAGTTATTTAAGCAAACAAATAGAATTTTTTTAACCTGTATGTGAAGGAAGAAATATTTCTGTTCATTCTTTTTGTGCTTTCATAGATAAAGGTAGCTTTTGGCCATACAAGAACCAGATATCTCAGTTATCTGAAACTTCCACAGATCTCCTATCATTCTTACTTGAGAAATTCAGGCCTTGGAACAGGCTTCCCAGGGCAGTGGGCACAGCATCAAGCTGCTGGAGCTTGAGGAGCAGTTGGACAGTGCTCTCAGACATAGGGTTTGAATTCTGTGTGGAGCCAGGAGTTGGACTCAATAGTCCTTGTGGGTTCCTTCCCACTACAGGTATTCTGTGTCATCTTCTGGGATTTATTTCTGTGACCAGATCATGTTTCCTAAGTAAATTATCAAGCTACGGTTTTTGTACTTGTTTTATGTGTTCAGTTTGTATCTGTGATTCTGACTTATGACACACAAGCATGTTCTACTGTAAACAGCTTATACAACTTGCTTTTTAATCTAACAAAATTGATTAAGGACCTGTGAAAGCCAGTCTTAGTAGTGTTGTGTTCGTAAGTCAGGACCTGAATAGCCACTTAAGGGGCTGTATTTCATAAACTGATGCATTTGTTGCTTAGAAGGTACCAAGTCTGACTCACATTAAAAGGTAACCACTATATTTAAGGTATGTTAAATAAATAAATACACAGCAAAGGAAAAGCAATGTTATGTACCTTGCTGAAGGAATCAGCAATAAATGTTTTTTTCATTCAACACAAACTTTAGAAAACGTGATCTGACGTAAATCTTATTTTTTTCTTTATGAATTTAATATTGAATTATTCTATTTAGTGATTAAAAATAACTTCTACAACTTGTTATCTATTTCATTGTTCTCTAGGGAGCCATGGCTGCTACATATTCTGCACTGAATCACAAGACATTTCAGCCAGTGTTAGAGCCTGTTGCAGCCTCAAGTTTAGCTCAGCGACGGAGCATGAAAAAGCTAACGTCAACAGACTTATAGATCCACTGAGACACCTTAGCAAACAGAAGCAAGGAGAAAATCCAATAAGTGGCTTTACTTTGCCTGACCTGTGATCAAAAGGCATCTATGGTTTCCTGCTACACTACTTGAATTCTGTAGAAGTCCTTTTTTTAAAAAAGAAAAAAAAAAATGCCACAGGTTCATACTGTGTTATTTTACAGGTTGTATCTGTTAGGGTTAATTTAAACATCGGGTACACCATGATGAATTTCTTGACACTGTCCTTTAAGAGATCTGTTGCAAATACTTCGCATTCTGTATACTTTTGGTGGATTCATTTAAAAAAAAACAAAAAACAAAAAACAAAAAAAAACGGTTTAGGGGACCGTTGCCACTGACCAAGTTGTACATAAAAAAGTGTCAGTGTAAATTTTTCCTTCTCTTTGTGCATTTAGACCCTGTTTTGAAGGACAAATTTTTAATTTTGTAATTGGGCACTTAAATGAATTAAGTTGAATCAATTAACTTGGTCATTCTTTTTTTTATAAAAAGATGACTAATGTATTGTGCCAGTATTAAATGCATTAGTGCTAATTTGGCAGGTCTTTGTTTGCATGGTGCCAGTAATTGGTAAGTTTGTGAAAATATAAACAAAAAGAATGAGTAAGGTTCTGCACTTTACCTGGAAACTTAATTTGTTCACTTATGCAAAATGGCCTCTTATGAGGAAAAAGAACACTTCTGGTTATTGCCATGAATGTCGTTGTGTGGCGCTGAGCTGGAGAAGGTAAATACATGTATAAACTGTCAGAAATAAGGACTGAAATAATATTGGTACTACAACATCATGTCATCCAGTTTTGTTAAATTTTATTATTGCGTATCTGTCTGTACAACAACTGTTCTGTTTCCTTAGCAGTGGTTTCCACTGAATATAACTAACCTTAAGTTTGTTTGGCACATAAGGCAAACTGACACTTTGTTATATCAAACTTGGCATGTGGAGTTTTTTATTTATTTGTTTTTCTTATAGAATATTGCTTCTACCTGAATCTCTAGCTGCATGTACAAATAATACAGAAACAAAATTCAATTTGCCTAACTGTAGGGGTAGCTTGGGAAAAATAAATAAGCCTTGCAGTGCACCCAAATAAGAGAATAGTGACCCAGAAATTTCACAGTTATGGGCAAGTTACTGACAATATCCTTTTGCCAGCACTCACTCTTCCTGTCTGTCTTCATGTTACAACTTCAGCTCTTTCTAAAAAACGTTGTGATAGAAAGGAAACAAATCTCAGGGCCAGAATTGTCTTGGAGTTTTCTGACTCAAAACCAGTGCTGGCTTGCATCTGCTAGTAAACTAGGAATTAATACATTCAGAGATAAGCTTAAAATATTTTTACATGTTGTAGACATGATGTCAATAAATTGTACAGTGGTACGATGGTATGAATTTTAAATATTAGGAAGCATATTATTGATCAACAGTTGGACTATTCACTGTCTGAGAATGCAAGTGACCAAAAACTGCACTTCACTCCATCGCTGATTTACTTGTTCCAGATACCTTTGGTAGCCAGTTACAAGACATTTGTGATGGCAGAAAGGAGAAAAAAAAAGAGCTTTCAGGAAAATTCTGGCCTAACTTCCAAAAGTGACAGTAGTAACTCAGATTTTAAAATGCAAAAGGTGCTGACTGATTTTTGCTTATACCTGTGAAGTACTTGAGACTGAAGTACTATTAGATAAGCTGCTTTCTTCTGATGCGGTAAGGGAAGGTGGAAGTTTTCTGGTCCAATCGTTAGGTATGAGTATACACAGATTTGAGACTTTATGCGTATAGCAGACACATAGGTCTGCTATTTGTATCATGCAGAGTATACCCCATGCTAAATTTCTTGAGTGTTTGGTAGATGTTGGAAGCTTATAGGGCCATTTGTGCCTGATTTTGAGGTGCCTGTTTGAAATGCTTGAAAGCTATCAAAGAACATGACTGCTTCCTGGAAAGTTTATTATTTAGTACCAGATCTGTCCCTTGTGCAATTGGCTCATCCTTTTCTCTATTAGAGACCTTTGTCCAAAAGAATACGTGAAATTCTCATCTACAGCCTGTAATTTTTGTCGGTAAATTTACAAATGACTACCAGAAAAATCTGAGTTCACACTATGGAGGGGAGAAATAGTGGTAGAAATAAGCTGTCTTGGCTGAGGTCCAGGTATAATATGGGTTGAAACACAATAGTAAAAACTGTTGGTCTAGAGGGTAATGCAAGGAATGGAACACAAATGTCAAATTTGAATTGTTTTCAGCTTTCCTGCAAGGTAGCAGCTGGTCTTTAATGGCTTTATTCATTAATCATTTAACAGTGTTTATATTGGCATTTTCTTTTCGCTTGCTTAGAAGCACCACATTATAAGCACCTTAAAAGCATTTTGCACAAAAGCAGTTGTAAGCAGCTGAAGATAATTTAAGTTCTTCTCAATGTGCAAAACAAAAGTGATAAGAGGAAGAATGTGCAAATGAGGTTGATACTCTGATTCTTAGCAAAGATTTTTAAACATCTGTAAGGGTATCCTTTCTAGTTTTTTTTTAATCATTACTAGCCTGTAGCGCTAGCGGTACTCCTGGGGCAAAAGCAAGGTTTTAGTGACTACAGCATTACAAATTTGTCTTATTACAAGGAAATAACGTGGAGAAACGTCTTTGTTGTATTTAATGAGACCTGTGTACTCTAATATGCTGATTTTAATCCTTAAATCACTTTGGGGGGGAGGGGGAAGGGAACTTGCTGTGAATATTTCAGCATATCAATTTTGAAATGTCAGATATGCAGGGATACAAGAGTTTACTTTAATTTTGATACTTCTTTTGGAATTTTTCATACTTTTCAAACTTTTGTTCAATTACTAATGCTCATAAACGGACTGCATTGTCAGTTCAGTGTGAAATGGAATAACGCTTGAGCATGCTCTTGGAGTGAAAGGTCAGTAACGTTTTGTATGGTCTCTGCACAGTTCAAGATTACAAGCTATTTATGATCTAATACAGACTTTGTAAAAGAGTGACATTTTTTATTTTTTATAAAGAAATATGGATGCTACTTAAAAGAATTTCTGGAGAACTAATTACTGTCAAGTGATCTTATATTTTGGGTGTGGTGTCTTTCTGCCAGCAAGGTAACTTCTACTCTGGCTTTGATAATAGCAGTTAAGTACTAGATCTCAAGAGCCCAGAGTCTGATCAGTTCTTGCTGAAGAGAGTAGATACCCTCAGACATAACTGGAGCTGGAGCATGTACCTGATGTACCTGCTTCTCTTCACCTCACCCCCTCAATATTGCAATTATTATCTTCAGTTTTCCTTTTGATGAAAAGTGAGGAACTCTGTTGTATTCCTATATTTTGTTCAAAAGCTGTGCAGTGGCATCAACATCCAACAGTGGTGCATAACGAAGAGCGCCCAAACCAGAGAGAATCAGCACGGGCAGACTGATTTAAGCCACTGTTTTGTGGCTTGCCTAAATGCTGTTGTTAGCATGGTGTATATTTTTCCTATTATGCCTGAAAGTACTAAATTATTTCTGACCCTGTAAAAAGCCTAAGTAGATGGTCTAAGCGTACTATCTAGTTGAGGCCAATGTTCTATGGTTTTAAAAGTTATTCTAGCATTCAGAGAAGGCATCCAAAACTTCACAGACATCACTTGTGCAGAGCTTGAGTAGCCTTCCATATTTTAATTCACTTTCCAAAGCTAACTTTCATGTGTGTATTGGAGAAATTAACTGAAATGTCCAGTAGTTAAAATTACATCTAGCCACTTTAACAATTGGAAGTTACTTGCAATATGCACTGGTCGTTTGCAGTGACACATCTCTCTCTGCCCTCAAATTTTGCAATTGAAAAAGCTGGGGAGCTTGTGAGGATTGAGTTAAATAGACAGTAATACAGTAAGTACATTGGTTTGTATCAATGCAATTAGAATAAAACATCAATGCAATTAAGGAGAGTTCATGTACTTGTGTAGCACTTAAGTTTTTTAGACCTATCTAGTCTAAAACTTTGCTAATGTTCGTGGGAGGGAAGGGAGGAGCAGATTTCTTATAAAGTTTTCAAATGGCTTCTTAAGTTGTTATGAGTCCTTATGTAATGCTATCAGAGCTCTTTTTTTTTTTAATGCAGCTCACTCAGTTTTCTTGAGTATGTATTGGTACCTATGGGTAACATACATACACTGTTGTTCATGTACCATCCTTCTGCATTAACGCCTCTTTAGTTACATATCCTCAGTGTCTTTTCTTAAATGTACTCCCCCAGATTAATTTGTTGTTATGCCTATATTTTCCTTTGGGAATAAAAGAATGAAAGCAAGTTAAAGAAAATAAAATCCTAGGGTATAGCTGTAGTTGACTTGAATATTGTAGTAACTTATGTAACTAGAAGTCCCTTCAATTAGTCAGTGACTGGCTTTCTTGAGATTTTTCTATGTAAAGAAAGCAACTTTTTCTTGAAAGCTTTAAATGATTTTTAATGGTTAAGATTTGGGAGATAGCTTATTACCAGTAATGAGTTTGAAAAACATTGGATCCTGGTTTGGGTTTTTTGTGTGTGTGAGAACTAAAAATGCTCAAGGTGGATCTCCTTTGCAGGACAAAGTGTTCTTATTTTGTGTGTTTTGCATTAGACTTATAAGCAGCATTGGCTAAGTAACTGTGTTGTCGTAATATCCCAAGCACTTTGGCATCTTGCACTGATACTCTGATTAGAGCTAAAAACTATTCTGGCACGTGACTGGCTATAAATCTCAATATACGAAAGGGCATTAATTGAAAATGGTGTGCAATGAATCACATGCTCTCTGAGGTACTTAAAAGATGAAACTATACAAAAGGTCCCCGTTATCAGATATTGTAACTGTCATTTCTTTCTCTAAGCATATTGTGGATTTTGTATCATATTGTATTTATTTCATTTAATTTTAAAAGTTTTCTTTAAAGCTCTGTATATATTGACATTAAAGTTTGCATTGTACTACGTTCTCTTCTCTTTGTAAGGCTGAATCTAGTAGTGCATTGTATGGTATGTTGTTTTTCTTTGCACTGTGCTGCTAAAAGATACAATTGCCTTGAATTCCAACATGCCAAAGACAACCTCAAAATTGTATTTATTTTTGTTAGACATTGTGAATAATGATAAAGGTACAGTTTTAAATAGCTGGCAGTTTCTCGAGTACTAGAGTGAAAAGGTTGCAAATTCATGATTTTTATAATAGACAAAAAATGATCACTTCTGATTTAAAAGTTCAATAACTTTTTTTAAAAGTGATATAAAAATTAATGAGCACACATAGTAAATTAAATGTATTGCGAACTGCGTTATTTGGTAAGCCCTGCCAAAAACCTCACATCAAGAGCTGTTTATAAATTTATATTCACAGTAAAGTGTTTTATGCCACACTTTCAATAAAACATACATTTATTGATAGGATTGATGTATTAATTTAGGGTGGGATCATCTACCTTCCATATGTTTTTCAGGTATTCAGCTTTGGCTACGTGCAAAAGAGGAAATCATTTTCTTTCCAGATACAGGCATTTAGATTGCAAGTGAGAGCAGTCATTAAAAGCAGCGACCTGCACAGGCAAAGGTAAATAAGTGCATCAGCATTTGCCACGTGAGGTCATAAAAAGCTGTAGTAGAAAGCTCTGCCTGCTAACGTTCTTCTCTCCTATAGATGAACTATCACTGCAAAGCCAAGTGGTAGAACAGTTCACTGTGTAGCAAATAATCCCCATCGTAGCACAACAGTGAGAGATCCCTAAACCCCCAGGCAGTGAGTTCCCTGCAGGCTTTCTGGGCACTGGCTGCTGCTGGGGAAAGAGACAAGGCCTGTATGAAGAAAAACTTGGACTGCTGATAAGATCTAGGGTTGCAATTAAATAGGCACACTGTGCATTGTTTTGCTTTCTTACAAACACTGGTTCTCAGAAAAGAGCTCAGTCTTACCTATGACTCATCTGAAGCTTTATGACTGCCTAAGGTACCTTCCCACTTCTGCCTAAGGTACCTTCCCACTTCTGCCTAAGGTACCTTCCCACTTCTGCCTAAGGTACCTTCCCACTTCTTCCTTTCATGGGGTAGAAAGATGATGGGGGTGGGGGGGAGAAGCTCTCAAAGCACTTGAGATATGAGCTTGCTTTAGCTGAGTAGCTTTCTCTATATGGCCACTGAAGTTGGCATCATAGCTAGCACGGTGCTGGACGCTGAGGAACCAGAATGCTGAGAAGACCGGAATTCGTGTCTGTGAGCTCCGTGCGGGCGGAGGTAAGCAGGGGAAGCACGGCTGTGCGCCCCGCTGGCCCCGGGGCTGCCGGGCTGAGCTGCCCTCGCGCACCGCTCCTCGTCTGCGGTGTCTGCGCTGCCTGCACGCGGCTTTACTGGGCTTAAGGAAGTCTCCTTCCTAAGCGTCAAAGGTCCAGGTGACCGCAAAGAAAGTAGCTTGCTTCTTCCCCCCTCACACGCGTTACGCTCGTGCAACATCAGCGCTCCGCTTTGCGGTCGCGGCGCTGAGGCGCTGTACCGCGGCGCGTAACGGCCGCGAGATGGCGGCAGTGCCGCGCGGAGCCGCGTGCCGGGGCGGCCCCTCGTCCTGCTTCGGCGCCTCCCTCGTTTTCACCTGAGCGGCGCGCCCAGCGGGGCTGCCGGGCCCGGCGATGTGTGGTGTCGAGTTAGTCGTCGCAAACAAACACTGGAAGTGCTGCGGGCCGAATTAATATTTCAGGATTTTTCGCTATTTATTACTGTGCTTAATTTTCTTACTTAAACGTATTTTGGGCCTTGGGCTGTTAAGAATTTAATTTTTGAGGTGGTTTAATGAATTATAAAACATGCTTTAAACAGAAATGAATAACTAATAAATGCCGAAAGTGATTAATTTTCTGAAACGTGAAAAGGCATCTGTATTTAATTAAAAAGAATGGCCCTAAATTGTTGGAAAGAAGCAGCCGGCACTCCTATTGATCGCTTTGCGTTCGATGGCTTTGCTGTGCCCTTGCTGGGCTGCCTGTGCTGCCGCAGCGCTGAGCTTTCAGCCCCTGCACCTACACACCGCAGTCTGCCCTCCGGGGCTTTGCACAGTGTTTGTTGCTTAGCAGAAAGGAGTTTTAGAGATACTTTGCTTTTATTAAGGGCTGCTGTTGCTGATTTCTTAGCCTCGAGAGTATAGCTGCAGCTGCTTTTAGGAGAACACTCAATTTTCAGAACTGTTGCTTTAGGAATGACTGTAAAACGCTCACTAGCTGCGCATGACCTAAATTACTTCCTAATTTTATTAGCTTGATACGTAACTAGTTTTCAAGTGTGTTTTATGCCTGCTGTTGGGAACTGCCGTTTGCTGTTTGGCTCCAGTGTTGTTTAAGCTGAGCTAAAAATGAGGCCTGTGGGAAGGCTGATTTGGGATGAGTTTAAAGGAGTGGTTCTGGTTTAGTGGAGTTGTGAATTGTTGTTTTGTGTGTTTTCTGTTTTTAAGGAGTGTAAGTATCCCTTAAAACTCTTTCCATGTTCTTGAGATGTATTTGCAAGCGGTTACTGGCATAACAGAAGCTAAACAGCTAGGGGCTTGAGATCTCCTGGATGAGACAGGACTTATTTTCCCTGAGTGTATCAAACTTAAGGTTTTATTTTAATTAAACGTACATGTTCAGTACACCCATCCCAGATGCTAAATACGTTCCGGTAGGGTATAGTATGAAGCTGGCTGAGCAAAACATCCCTGTTGTTTAAGTCACTTGTCTTGTTCCTAGCTGGATTTGAGTGATGTGAGGTGTTGCCTCCATAGTGTCAGTTTTGTAACCATAGGTTACAAGCAGTCCATGGGTTTGTACAGCCCTGCTGGATGGTCTGGGCATGCTATGGGTACTGAGGCTTCTCTTCAGCAAACTGTACTGAAAACTTTATTACTAGGAAACAAAGCTCAAAGCTGTAGAGCTCTAAGGAAGTGGCAGTGACTGCGTTACCAGCTATTGGACCCAGCCTGTCCCAGCATGGTGACTTGCAGCAGCAGAACCAGGGCAGTAAGGGGAGTGGCAGCAACTGTGGCAACTGGATGAAAATAATCATTTCTGCAGGTCATTTTGCATTCACTGTTATTAAATACAATCATTTTCAATAGTATTTTATCATCCATTCTTTTTCCCAAAGCCCTGAATTAACTGTCATCACCAGCAGCCATCAAAGAAAGCAAGCAGGAGCCTCTGCCAAACTGTCCGGTGCTGTGTGCTGTCAGGAGAGAGGCAAATAAGGAATGTCATATTCATCATGTGGTATTCGAAATACCATGCACGAACCATGTGAAGATGTTAGTGTTTATTCTCTGAATGACCAGAGAGTCTCATTTATGATTCACCCTGTGTTAGGTGCTGGTAGATTTTTAAGAAAGGAGACTTCTGTTTTTGTAGGAGATGGTTTTTAGCCATGAGAGCTGCACAGTTTTTTAAGATGTATTGTTAAGGATGAATTTTAAAATCCTGTCCTGTAGTAAACTTTGGTGCAGTGTATTCTGATGAGTTCTGACGGACTGTTGAAGAGTATATAGCCGAAATAACCATATCCTTGAAAACAGCCATTATGTGATCCAGAGGAAAGGCAGTATGTGCTCTAAAACAGCAACAAAAGCCCAACCAAACAAAATCCTCTTTCCAGATTTCTCAGAACTTCATCCCCAGTGGGCAGACCACGCATCTGCTTCCTCTTGACAGCTGGAGTTCTTCCTTCTTCCTTCTTCTCCTCCTGGCTTACCTGGGCCACTTCTACAGAAACGGGCACTGTCAGCATTGGTGCTGTTTAACAGTCTGGGTAAATGGATTTAAGCAGGTGACAGAAAGACATTTCAGCCTTTACACTGAATGAACATTGTGTTTATTAATTTCTTGCATGTGGTTTGAGGGTGTGTGTGGGTGGAAAGCATCTTTAAAATGTGAACTGGCTGGGGCAGAGCTGGTGTGTGCTTCAAGCTGCACCATCCTCACAGGAACCAGGTGCTGGATGGGTAAGACTTCTCACTACAGGATTTTGTGTACCCACTTGGCTCCAGGCTGTAAAAGAAATGTCAGTTTTTTCTAATTAATATTTGGGTTGGTACGTATGCATTATTTCAACAATAGATTGTGTGCTGTGGGATTAACCATTGTTAGTGCCTGCTGGAGTTTGTGGAAGAGAAATGACAAGTGTGTCCAGGTTTTTAAGCAGCTAGGTGGCCCAGTGTCACCACTTGTCTTGCCCCCTGCTTCCAGCAAAAGAGAGGAGAAGGAGCTGAACCTCACCAAGCTTGGGATCAGCTCTCAATTAACACTGACATTTGATGACACTTAAAGATATCATCTGGGGTAACCTTGGAGCTGGCATTTGGGGGTCTCTTGGGTGTGGTTCCCTGGGTAGGGGATCTGGAGGCACCTGTCACCTTCCCACCCAGATACTATTGCAGTAGGTGAGGGCTGTCCCTAGGGAAACCCAGATGTCATTCCAGCCCAATTTTCATTCCTTACCAGGGGCACAGACCTCGGTGCTCGGCTTCTCACAGGAACGCCCCGTGCCCTGGCAGCCCTTGGCAGGGGCTCAGTGCGGGCTCTGTTGGGGTCTGCAGGCAGACAGCTTTGGCTGCACCTGGGAAAGGTCTTGATGGCAAAGCCTTCCTTCAGCGAGATGATCTCCAGGCAGGGAGGTGAAACACTGGCTCCCACTGGCGCTTGCCTGACCTTGGGCGGCTGGCAGGTGACTGGAGCCGACTTGCCCTTGCTGTGCAGAGCTGGGGGCTGCGAACGCTGCTGGACGAAATTCACTTGTGGGGTCAGCTGCATGGAGATGGGTGCTGGCTGGGTACGCTGTGGCACTATTTCCATTTCTAAAGATGCCGAACGATTCAGCTCTGTGGGACCCCGAGCAGCCATGGCAGGGGGGGCCATTTTCTGCTTGAAGACAAAGAGCAGTGGCTGCTGTTCACCAGTGTCAGGCTGGTCTAGCTGTGGGCTCGCTGCCAGAGGCCTATGTGGGCCTATGAGGCCCCGTGCTTGGGATGGGAATGCTGGTGCAGCAGGGTCTGCTCGGCTGGCCCAAGGCTCAGCCTGTTCCTGGTGGTGGGAGATGGAAATCATTGTGTTACCAATCATCTCTGTTCTTCCTGTGGGCACATGGAGCTGCTGTCTTCCCTGTGGCTCTGCATGTGTTGGGTTCTGAATCTTGGGCTTATTTGCCTGTAGTTCTGATGGCTTTGATCGGGGTTTTGTTCCTGGCCGGCGTGGCTTGAGGAACTTCAAGGAAAAATTCTTCCATATCTGTTGTGTTGCATTAGAACTTTTGGTATCTGAAATTCAGACAGGGACAATCATAGAGGAAGAAAGCCTTACCTTGCACGTAGTGATTAGGCCTAGGCATGTTTGGGTACTGTGATGCTTCTTGTTGCTTTTAAAATCAGTGACAAAAAAAAAAAAAAAAAAAAAAGAAAAACGGTATTTTATCTAAACTTTTCTAATGTGCTCTAAACAAGTGGCAAGTCATTGACTGCTAATGACAGTTACGCATGCGTAATATTGTAAACAAACCTAACAGCCCTTAAACATGCTTCGTTGGTCTAGAATTGCATTTTTGGTTAAGCCATCACCCTGTCCAATGCTCCAAACCATTTAACAGCAGTGCCCAGGGCACAGCCTGGTGTGATGAGGAGCCTTTGCAGTGGATGTTTATAATGGTGGTTTACGGGCAGAGGGAAGACACCTGCCTCCTTGCTGGGCTGAGGCCGGCTGGGTCTGGGTGCCTGCATCCATCCTGCCTGCTTCTGTGAGGCCACGCTGCCAGCCAAGATGCTTCTCTGTCCCACGTCAGGCTAGTGTCGTTGCTTCCTCTGATGCTAATCTCTTCTCTTAGTCACCAGCTCATTCATCGGATCTTTCAGATAAAACAGAAGAAAGCAGTACAGAGGTTGATACAGTCTTGTGCTGAATCCCAGCTGGCTGCTTGGGTGACAGCTTTTAGTGTAGCACCTCAACTCAAAACTGATATAACCAAACACTTCCTGGAATAGTACAATTTCAGGGATAAATGATTTAATGCTTAGAATTATATGAACCACATCTTGACATGTGGATTTATGTGCATAGCTTCTTGCATCTTGAGATGAGAATACCTATCATTAATTTTTGTGGCTTGAAACCAAGCTTGATTTAGATGCTTGCTTTCCAAGGGAAGAGGTGTTTTATAAAATCACTGCAGTGATAATTGTTTTGAGTTCAGAGTGAACTAACTTAAATTTCACATGAATCAATTGTGTACTGTAAATGATTTGTGCCCTACTACGTTCTTTCAAACGTCCTTACAAATTATATGGAGCTAAGAAGGAGTTGTACAGTTTGGTATCAGTGATGTTTTGTAGAACACTGAACAAAAGTTGCAGATCTTGTTATAGGAACATCCTGCTAATCAGTGGGGCCCATAAAACAAATTCCTGCCAAATTTTTCCTTTCTTGTGTGTGCAGAAATACAGATGTGCGTGTACAAACTCAGCATCTCTCCCACAATGTGTTACCTCATTAATAGGGATTGGTTTACACACTACAGGTACCATTTCTACTTTATAGAAAAGGAAAAACTTTGAGAATGAGAAATGCAGGTGCTCAACAAGGCTAGAGGTCTGTTGGTGTCCTTGCTAGCAGATGCCCAAAGGTATGAGCATTGGAGGGAGATGATTATTATTAGGGATGCAAAGATAAAAAGCTGTTGCAATTTAGTACTTGGATGAAACTAAGAAAGGGAAACTTAATTTAGAAGATCAAACAGTTTCTTAATGGCTTGTCGGATAAAGCTGTCAGAGAGAAAAAAAGGCATCATCAGGGAAGGAACGCTATAAGAATCCAGTGCATGAGTATACTTCAGTATATCTAAATTGGTAAGTTTCTTGGCGAGTTTCTTTAATCTGCTGTATTTTCTTCCATACCTTATCTGTTTTCCATAAATCCTAGTTTAAAAAGTCCTTTTACACTCTGTGTTTTGAAATTTCCTAAATTCTTTTTACTTTGAAATTATTTTGCTTCAGAGCCTTTTGAATGCTTGAATCGATTTCTGTTTCCTTTCTTATTAATGAAACTATTCATCCAAGAAAACTTTGGAGAAGAGAGATCTAATTTACAGACCTACCCTAGTGAAAAGAAATAAGGTGAACAATCAGCTGGACCATCCAAAGGATTATTACTATTTCAACGGAAGCTGTTTAAGAAAACGTCTATGGGGAAATATCTGGAAATGTAATAACTTAATCCTAAATATCACGAAAACAAAGCAAATAACTAAATATATTGCAGAGACTGAGAACATGAGCAGAGACAGATGCTCAGCAGGGAGGTTGATTTTAGGCAGGCAGGCAGATCTTGTGCAGCAGAATGATTCTGAAACAACAAGGCTGTCCTGAAGCTTGCTGTGATGGCACACAGCCTGCTGTTTGACAGGTGGAAAGCTCTTCCAAATGTCAAAATACCAACAACAAGGGATGCACAGGAGGTAAGTTACCTTCAATTTTAGAAACACGAATGTCTAGATTCAGTTGTACTGTATCAAGCAAGTCAACATCTGTAATCTGTTGAAAATGACTTAAACCTGTGATTTATTTTCTTTTTACGTTGAAGCAACTGTTTTCATTTTCCTTTTGCTACCTCTGCCAAAAAATGGCTTTCTTTTGTAGCCACTCTTGGAGAAGAGACGTAAAACTGAATACAGAAGAAGAATTTTGGGATTGAATTGGATGGAGATGGTGAACATGACTAGATTCACTGTGTCAGCATCTGAGTTATTTCCAGCACATAAAAGTGGCTGCAGCTCAGATAGACAGGAGGTTGCTGAGGTGTTGGGCAATTTCTGGGTCCCTTGTCAGAGCTTTGCCACAGGACAGAAGAGTCCTGGCAGTAAGATTTGGTGCGGGATTGTGTGTTACCGATAGCAAATTTCTGCTAACTTAATACACGTGTGGCTTCTGCCACTTATAACTTGAAAAATTTTAGGCTCATCAGTAGCACTTTGTACTTCATGCAGAGATGTCAAGAAAACCTGCACTCTGCCCATGCCAGGTCTGTGCACAGCAATTGTTCATGCTGGAGACCCAATGCTAGGAAACATGGGTTCAGGGAGAGGCAATGTTTGGTACTGGTAGGATGAGATCGTTGTACTGCAGCCTGAATGAAAGGGTGTTTTTTTGTTGGTGGTTTTTTTTTTCAGGACAAAGATAAGACAGACCATGAAAGATGTACTTTTTCCATGTAGGAGGAAAGCATTATCCTGCTTAAATGATTCAGACAGACTTTATTTTCCAGGAAAGCTATGAGTCTTTTCATGGAGCACTGTTCCTAAGCTTAGCTGCTCAGTGAGACCTTTCATCTGCAGTAAAGAAACCCAAATAGAGCAGAGCCCAGAACCTACCACTGTAAGTCAGGAGCCATAGAAATGTTTGATAATGCTTTGAAAAGAAGTGGTTGTACTTGAGATGCCTTCCTAGGAGAAAGCCTTCAATATGGAGCCACGACAAGGCTAGATTTTAGCACTGATCTGCCAGTACACACAGATTTATCTTCCCTTTTGCAGTAAGGTACAGAAGTAAGTTGTGGTAGCTAGGTTTTTTGTAAGGGGGAAAAAATGACATTACTATAGACTGAACTATGTGCTAAGATTAATGAGTAGTGTATTTTTGGCCCAAAAGATTCTTGCTTGGCATTTGCAATATTCAGTAATTACTGTTTTGCCCCAAACTTGTTTTTTCTCCTTTTGTTCTCCTAAAGGGCACCACTGAGTGCTCGTGAGTACTTACTCTCCTTCTGTGGACATTTTCAGTGTTGCTTCTCAACGTGCAGGTGCCTGTGATGTCACACCGTTGTCATGGCAGATGACATCATAAAGAGAACATGGGTGCAGAACAGAGTGCTTGGGCATCATAGTTATTTAAATGCTGCCTATTAGGGGATATGAAACAATTTAAAGACAAACCTCCATTTAAATAGGTTCTTTCATAATACAGTATTTTGTTAACACGTGAAATATTCAGCATAGAGAGACTTATAAACACAGTTCACTTATTTATCTTACATCGATATGGATAATGTGAGGAAATGGGTATTTTGCTTCATCTTAATTTAGAGACGGGCTTTACATTTTTTTCCCAGTGAATTCATATTTGTGTTCTGTTGAGAGAAATGAATGAAGGGGAGATGGATGTTGGTTTGCCTGGTGCTGAGATGCTGCTGCTGCCAGGCAGCCAAGCTTCTCTGACAGCACCCTGTACACTGGGGCTGCCCTGATTTGTATGCGAGGCTGCAGCTGGGGAAAGGGTTGAACAGTTGCCCATGGGATGTCTGAGAAATGGCTTTTCAAGAAAATGTGTATGAAAATGCAGGAAATACACTGCTTTTATATAGAAGTCTCTTTTCTGTGTGAGATAATGTGATTTTTTTTTTTTTTTCAGCAATGACTGGACCTACTTAGGTGTCTTATTTGGGTTTGTAGGGTAGAATATCATTTACTCATGTTTCCTGCACTCATACACTGAAGAGAGAAGGTGGAAGCTGCCTGCATTTAAATGCAGAGTTTACACAGATTGAGGCAGTTCCAACCATTTTATATTGATGGTGTTTCTTGCTTCCTCCACTGCTGACCACTCAGTGAGCACAGGTAGAAGTTTCCATTCATCAAGTAGCTGTAATCCGTGTGAGTAGCAGTCATTCCTCACCAGCAAGGATCAGGCTGGAAGAGATTACCTGCACATTGCTGGCACTCCTTATTGGTATTGTATGCAAATCTCATGTACCTCGTACAGAGCCACATATGGTTAACACTTCCCATCATAGCACTAAAATATCATTCACAAAGGAGGGTTATTTCCTTTATTCAGACACTTCGGTAGAATTCTCATCAGACTATCCCAGCAGGTGGTTTTTCTGGGAGTCTGCAGCGGTGAAACAGTGCAATACAGTTAATGTTCTCCTCCCGGCTGTTACTGCTCAGCCTGTGTGCTATCACAAGTGATTTTTGTGGTTGTGAAGAGCAGCTCTTGAGCTGGTGCTGGAGGAAGGAGCATTCCAGTGACTCACTGCACGTTTCTGTGCCAGATGGCTCTTGTTGGAAGATTTCAGGGCTCTCACTGTCACATCCTGGTCTCTTTTTTCACCAGCCACAACAATCTTCAATTTCAGAAAATATAAGTCTATCACGAGTGTTGTAATATACTGAAACGTGAGCTGTCATGAATTTAAAATTCAAGAGATTATTTTCCTAGTGCCATACAAAGAAAATTGCAGAGATACTTAAGAATGCATGTGTATTATTGGACCACAGTGGTATCCAGGAGGCTCCTAGTACAATATTTTCACTTAAAGAGAACGGTGACTGCTGGGATATGTGCCTCAAGACAGTTTAATGAGTCTCTTTTCACCATTAGTGATCAAGTATTTGACAGTTGCAAAATGTTTACTACAACTACAAAAGCACAGGCTCTAAACATGTCTGAAACAGCGATGAGCCTAATGAGACTCATGGATCAAAAACTCTGTTGCTAGGGAGAGAATTCCAGCAGCACAAGGAGTTTGTGTGTTGGGCACTGTGAAATGTGTCCTTCAACAGTGCAGAGTGGGAGACAGGTCTGTGGGCAGCCACCTACTCTGTCCCCCTTCCCCCAAATGCCTCCTTTCATAGAATCGTAGAATCGACAAGGTTGGAAAAGACCTCCAAGATCCTCCAGTCCAACTGTCCCCCTACCAGCTATATTTCCCCAGTATGACTCTCAGGACAACATTCTACGAGTTTCTTGAACAGCTCCGGGGAAAGTGACTCCACCACCTGCCTGGGCAGCCTGTTCAGCACCTGACCGTTCTTTCAGAGAAGAAATTTACCCTAATATCCAACCTGAACCTCTCTTGGTGTAACTTGAGGCCACTCCCTCTAGTCCTATTGCTAGTTATGTGGGAGAAGAGGCTGACCCCCTGTTCACTGCAACCTGCTTTCAGGGACTTGTAGAAAGCGATGATTTCTCCCTGAGCCTCCTCTTTTCCAGACTAAACAATCCTTGTTCCCTCAGCTGCTCCTCATCAGACTTGTGCTCTATACCCCTCACAGCTTCGTTGCCCTTCTCTTTGCTGCCTTCAGTGACCTTTTATGAGCATCTTTACAAGAATTTCCTGTACAGTTTTGTCCGCATGATTTTGATTGTATTTTACTTTTTTAGTAACAAATAGAGTTTTTGTTTGGTAAGACATTGCTGTTTAGGAAAATGAACATGTTCAGTGTTAAATTTATTGCAGAAAAGGGGATAGCTATTTCTATGCAAATAGCTATTTGCCCTGAGATATGTTCTCTCACGTCAAAGTTATGGTATTGTGTGATATATACTTGAAAATGCATCTTTGGTGTTTCTTATGTTATAGCAGGAGACCTGGATTTCCATTAGTGATTTTTCTGACTGTCCTCGGTACTTATTTGAAAGCTGCAAATGAGGGTGATTTTTCTGAAGGTATTTCTCCATGGCGGAGGGAGAGGCTTGATCAGTGATTTTAAAACTACTCTTGTATTTTATTTAGTCTTTCTACTGATTTGCACATCAAGATCAGCTTCAGAGGAAAACAAAACAAGCAAACCCAAATAGCATTCCTCTGCATAGTACACCAGGCCTATGTTGGATGCTTACCTGTTTGTTAATAGAAAGGGGATGTCTTCCTGATGTCTTGTATGATGTCATGGGACAAGGAGGCTTTGGGAAGAGGAGGTTGGCCTTGATCAGTGACTTTGGTGGCAACTTTCCAAAAACTGAATCTAGGTCTAGAAAAGAAGAAATGTCTGCATTAGTCGAGCAGCGACAGCAAAACAGCCTTTTTATAAAATACATTTCAATTTGAGAGGCTTATAATAAGTGTTAATTACTAGAGAAATTTCTATGCTGCGTTGCAGGGAATGGATTTAAAAGCCCCAGAGAAACCCAGAAGGAACTTGTCCCGTAGCAGAGGAAGCTGCTGTCAGCCCTAAGTCTGTACTGAGATGGGTACTGGGCTGGCATTTGAACACTCATTCTTGGAAGTTCAGATTTATAACTGAGACAAAAGTAAGCATTCCAAACAAAGAGCAAAACCAGACTTATTTGTGGCCTTTTCTGTAATGCATCTTTGCAGTCCATCTCCTCTTTCATTTTTTCTTCACCATAGATTTTTCACAATAATTCAACCGAAAGAGTCGTTCAGACTGTGGAAAGGGAGAAAACTGAGACAGGGAAATCTAGAATGGCTTTGCCTTATTTATGTTAATTTACCTGCCCCTGACTTGGAATTATATTTTCTAATTGCACTGTTTTATAAATCATTAAAATGGTGATTAAAAAGTCAGTTATTAGCAAAACTAAAGTAGAAGAAGTGGTTATATAAAATACCAGCATTACTGCCAAGATAAATTCAATGGGTTCTTATTTACCCATGTTGAGTTTTGAGCCAGTTACCTGAAGATATTGCAGCCCAGTGGGAGAGGTTACAAGGATTTATTGCATATTGGGTAATTCTAATAAATAACAGGTTTAACAAAATAGGATGTGGTATTTTATACAGATAATTGTATAAAATATGTATGCAGAATGTATTCTGTCTCACGTGATCTAAACCTATACTGCTTTCTTAGTGCTTTGTAACAGAATTGATCTGATCTCTGGAAGAGTCAGGATTCTATTTCTTACATTTTAGGTCAGAGTGTAGTATGCTAGTTATAGTATATTGCATGACTTTTTTTCTGCCATTCCTTGCTGTATGGTTAGCTCTTCAGAATGTATAATTGCTCTTGCCTGTGGAAGGTGAATTACTGCCAGCATCTAAGTCATCAAGTTCCTTCTCTGCTTTTTTGTCTTTTTCTGTTGTTTCATCCAGGATCGTGTCTTCTGGAAAAGTTTCATAAATTTCCTCATCATATCTGTGCAAAAGAAAACGTAGACTGTGACTGAAGTTATGGATTCCCCATCTGTGGATGTATTCAGTGCAGGACTGTATGAGGCTTTGGGCAGCCTGGTCTGGTGGGAGATATCCCTGCGCACAGCAGGATGTTGGATCTATGTGGTCTTTAAAGTCCTTTCCAACCTAAGCCATGTCTAGGATTCCATGATTCAGTTCATTACTAAAACAGTAGCAGAGTCCTGAGTGATATGCACACAGCCTCAGAGGGAAGGATGTCTACCTAACCTTTCCTGAAACTGGTAATTTTTTGAAAAAATAATCACAGCATATGGACATATGTTTTCTTACCTCTTATAAAAATAAATTTTATTTTCCTAGGTGCAAACTTAGATCTATAAGCAGAATGAGGAAAGTTATTTCTTGCTGTAACTTACTTTTTTAGATCCTCCATCATATAGGTATTTTGTTCAGTCAACAGAATTCTATCTTGCAGACTTGAAGCCAAGAGTGTTTTGATTGGATATGCAGCATTATTGCATCATTACACGACAAAGCATTGGTTTTATGACACGGAATGTAACTTTTCTGGGTGTTAGAGAGCTGTAGTTGATCCCTAGATATTCTTTAAATTCACAAGGGCTTTGCCACCTATTATAATGCAGTGGAAAATATGTTGACACCAAACTTGGTCAGGTTCAGTGTTTTTCTATAAGAAGGCTCAGGATTTTTCAGAGAAAGCATGCTCAGGCTTGCATGGAGAGAGGCTTTGGTTGTACAACATAAAATACTGAGGATTTTTCACTGTTGGGTATTATTTGGACAGTATTTAGCTACTTAAGATATTATAGTTAATCATGATATTTTGTTAGGAAGTTTTTGGTAATACCTATTTTTAATTTTTTTAATGAAATTCCTTCTTCAAAGGCTGCACAAGGCTTTGATGTTCTCAGAGATCATAGCAGCTAGAGGATCTTCTTTCAAAGCATTGCTGCTGTTTTAGGTTTGCCTTCTGTAAATCTACATCCCCAAGAGGAAATATTCAGAAGTTGCTTTCTGTAGGTGGGTGGCTCCCTGCAAATATTTTGCATTTGGCTGGAGAGATTCCCTGGTTTGAGCAGCTATTTGCTTCTTTCCTCATTTCTCGTTTATGAGGAAAACATAAAAATGCTTACTGCACTTAAAGTCATTCTGGTAATGCTCTAAATTCTATGCTTAAGGATGCATTTAATTAAAGATTGACTATGGCATAAAGTGTAGTTTAATTAAATACCAGTCAATTTCTATATAAAATAAAAGGGCTTTGACTCAGAACATAAAATGAATTTCCAAGAGGAGATTCTCCTCTTCCACACTGCACAGCTGAGAAATGACTTCCCGCTGCATTTGCCGGTCAAAATACCTGTATAAAAACAGTCTGTGAAAGCAGGACTCTGACCTGATGTTCCTACTACTTAGAGATTTCTCCTTTATCCTTTTCCTTTGCTGCTTAGAGATTTCCCTTTTCCATCTGCCACTGGGATGGTCATCACCATTACTTTGTCACGGTGCTATTGGTAGAATAGAGGATGTTCAGGGCTCGGTGGGACGTTGGCCTGACCCTCTGCAGGTTCTGCCATGGGATACAGCTGGTGCTAATGCTGGAATTTCAGAAGGATGTGTGGAGTTCCTGCTCTTAGATGTTACGCAGTAAGTCGAGGTGAAGTTTCTATTCTGACTGAGTCTGCTTCTCAGGAGGACTTAATGCGACTGATTTTAAGATGTATGCTGCTCTTCATGCTCTGTGGTACTTCAGCAGTGTCTACATGGTGGAAAGCAGTTATCCAACTTCAGAGTAGTGCTTTAAAAGTGAAGAGATTAAAATCAAGGATTTTTTATAAAATATTTTCAGATCATTTTTTGCTGGCTGTTCTTAAGTTTAATCTAATAAAAAATGGAGCTTAAATATTGGTTTATACAAGAGGAAAGTTATTAATACCGTTTTAAAATATTTTAATTTTCTATTAAAATCACCATTGTTCTTTTATTTCCTGTAAATCCCCTTGTATCAAAGCTTTCCTTCCAAAAGCTCTTCTACGCTACTGGAGCACTGCTTCTCCCAGGGGCTCAGGGCACCTGGTCAGCATGACAGGCCCTGTTAGAAGTGTGTTTTCTGTTCTGCAGAAGGAGAGACAAGACCTGCAATCAATCTCATCTTTTGCATGTGCTCCCTGGCACTCAGTAGAGGACCATCGTGACATGCCCCTGCATCGCTGGATTGGAGCCAGCAAAGCTAAAGCTTGCAGAGCTGAAGAGTCCCTCAGACCCACCAAGTCCATGTTACTTAGCACTGGTGTTGTGTCTGACGCATGCATATGAGGTATGGGTTGCAGAAATGAAGTTGCCAGTTAATTGTTCTCCTTGCTGAAAGGCCTGGGTTAGTTGGTGTCATTACACTAATTTTTGTACTGTCTTAGTGACCTTCATATCATATTAACAGTTTTATATTATGTTAGCAAATTGCTCAGCGAGAGCTGCTAGTCTGATTGCATTCTGAAGGTCATTAATATGATATGAAAATCTTATTGTATTCTCTGCTTTCATATTTTATTAGTGATATGGAAAGCAATAAAGAGGCTGATTTTTTGCTGGGAGGTTCCCTGGGGAAAGAGGCTCTACAGCAGTGGTGTCCCACATTGACTCCTAATCCAATCTCAATGGGAAGTTCAATTTCCTCATCATTAATTATTTAGCTGTATTTAACTGCTGTAAATTCTCAGATTAATTTTTTTAACTGTTGAGTTTGATGACCTCTAAAGACATTGGCATTAACCAATGCAATATGAAATATAGTTCCTTAATGCAAATAGAAGCTAACTTTTCCATGAGGATTTGTGTGAATGCATAATAATGGCAAATTTAATTTTTCTCCTATAACAGTGAAGGCTTATTGCATTACCACCTTTGGTGCAATTCGGTATCGCAAAATGAAGGATGGAGGTGGCTGCAGCGTTCCCTTATGGTGAATGTGGCTGGGACTGGTGCTGCCAACACTCATCCAGATCTTCCATCAGTGATCTTGGGTTACTCAGGTCTTGGTTTGGATTCCTAAAAATTTTATTTCACAAGTAATGTCGGGCAATGAAGTTTTTGTGTGTAGTGATAGGTTAAATTCTTTATAGTCACCTGAAAGAGCCAAAGATGAAGGCAGTAATCTTTGGGCAGTTTCCATCACCAACAAAGCTTTCAACCTGAAGAAAGTTAGAAACAGTGAAGACCTAACGGACAAAAAGGTCATCACTTGCAAAGAGAAGTGATTTTTGAAATTAACAATATGCTGTATTGAAATTACTTCAGTCAAAAAGATCACTTTATTACTAATGGCAACAGTTATGTGTTTTGTGCTTTAACAGTGTTGTGGCTCCTGAATCACCGGACCGATGGTGGAGAAGAGACTCCTCTGGTGGCTGCTGTGGGTGAGAGTTTGTAGGAGTTGTGCCAAGTGATAAAAGCTGAACATCTACAAGGTGAGGTTTTTGGTTTGTTTTTTTTTTTTTAATATACATGTCCTGCCCAAGTGTTTTCTTCCAAAAACACATTGCTAGTGTGTTGGAGCCAGGACATGGGCAAGTTGTACATTTAAGTGTTGAACGCTTCGATGACTTGTGTAAGAGTGAGACCAGGCTTATCATATCCAAATTCTGTTTTCTAACATGATTTTGCCAAATAGTACGTTTGTGTTTGATTTCATCTTTTTTTTTCCTGCCACCATATAAGACCATTCCAAGTTCTTTGGCTTCAGTGACGTGACAGCTGCAACCTCAGCTTGTGGAATGTGCTTCCAAAACTAATTGAGAATTGATTCATTTGGTAGGAGTTTCAGGACAGTTAGGCTGGAGATTCCTGCAGCCTGGTGGAAATCCCACTGGCTTTCTCCATTGGCTTTCTGCACAGTACTGGAACACAGTGCTTTGGTGCACAGCAAACAAAACACATGATACAGCTGGTGAGGGTCAGTGCTGAGGGAGATGATCTGGATTTATAGCAAGTGACTCTGTGCCTGCCTGAACTATGGAAAAACAAAACCTAAACGAAATTTCATAGCTCGATGAAAGTTTGAGTTATAAAACCCCAAACCTGACCAATATGCTTTTAGGTACGTCTGATACGGAACGTGTGTGTCACCCACAAATCTGCATTGCGTTATTATTGTTGCTTTGCAGTGCTGCCGACCGTGCTGCAGGTGGCGATGCTGCATCAGGACTGTGCCGAGATCCAGCTCCAGAAAATCAAGAATTTTAAGAAAATAGCAAAGCCTTTTGGCCTCTCATACAGGAGATAGGAGTGCACCCAGCATGGTACCGGTTAATATTGTCTTAGATGATGGTTTGGGAATACCAATGGGAGGTAAGAGCTGTGGACTGAGCTGTATTTCAGCACAAGCAGAGCCCTTTAGCCAGCAAACTTGTTCTGGGAAAGTTTCCAGCTCCGACCATCTCTTGCGTTGTGGGGTGTGGGATCTCATGCTAGGAGCATCAAAGAAGTCTCGGGAGACGTTTCAAAAGAGGACAGGAGCCTGGGAGGGAGACTTAAAAATCCTGGCTCCAGTACAAATAAAATACACTTCAGTCTCAAATTAATGTAAAATATTAGGGAACTGTCTCTCAGAGATTATTCCCAATATGGAATTAAAATACAAACATTCAAACAAAAAGGAAAAGCTGGCTGGTGTCCACAAAGAACAAGTGGTCTGGTTCTGGACCCCTGAACAATGATAATTCTCCAAAACTCACCTCTTTGGGTAGATTCCACTCTTCAGGTTTTATCTGCATCGTCTGTTTAAAGAAAATAAAATAAATAGGGCTGCTTTGAAATATTACAGGTATCTGAGAAGAACAAGAACTTCTCCTTTGACCTAGAACACCATTTCATGGAAGGGAGGCTTTGTTTAGAAACTTTGTTTTTCCTTCCAGAAATTGGACAAATATATGTTGCCAAGAGCGGTCAGCTGGAGATATTTGGACACTTGAAAGATACTCAGAAACTGCTTTTGGAGGACCTTGGGCCCGTGCTGCAAGGGGTGTGAGCATTTCTGGGAGAGCTTTCCTCTTGCTGGCACAAATTGCTGTATCCTGAGCTGCCATGCATTGCTGGCTCTGCTGGGCTGCCCCTGCTCTCCGCACCCTCTCCGCTGCTTTAGCTGCTGCTGTGCAGTAGCTGAGCTGAGTCCTAAGAGCTGATCTGGTTTGGAATGGGCCATGCCAGGAAGCAAATGCAAAAAGGTAAAGCAAGAGGTGGGAAAAAAAGAGTGAGGCCTGAGCAGAAAAGACATTAAAAGAAATGACGATAATAATTATATTATTAATGACAAAATGTAATTAATTGGCTGCTAATGAATTTTATAAGCACCATAAAATTGCCATAACAGCCTAATTGCTTTGCTAGTCTTGCCAGCAGCCAATAAGAACATCAAGTGCTCTAATCCCCTGTACTTCGGCGTGGGAGGCAGCAGTGCGGGAGGTGCCGGCTCTGCGGGCCGTGTCACGGTGATGTGTCCTGCTCCCAACCCACGTGTAGGTAGAGTGGCAACAGCTGATTTCCAAATTTGTCATAGATTCTGGAAGAAGTAGAGGGAAGTCTCTTAACTCTTCGCTTTAGCCACCCTACAGTGTGTTTCTTACTTTGTGACGTGCACAAAACGAATGGGAAAAGGAGTTTTACTGGATAGAAATGGTAACTGAGTGAGATTTGTCATAATCATATTGCTAGACGTTTCATCTCTTCCTGTAATTTCTGAAGAGAAAAACGAACTGCGGTTTGGGGCAACGTGGGGTCTGTGTGGCACAGCAAAAATTCCTCAGCTATTATTTCAGACAGTTTGTACTGCTGTCTTTTCTGTCCTTACGTATTTATACTTCTTCTCTTAGCAAACATGTTCTTTCAGTACTTCTTTGTCAGGAGGATGATGAGGGCTAACTAAATGCATCTAAACACAACCACAGAAAAGGGGGAAAATACGCTGTGTGAGTAAACCTGGTGCTCTTCCTACTTCATTAGAATTTAATGAAGAAATACTCAGTGCCCAACAGGGGAATCCTAATTCATTATGTCCTTTGAATTCTCATTAAGCATATGTACAGTGACTACCAGAAAACAGCACACTTTCGACTCTTGTCTATTACTCTGCCTAATAGCTCTGTTGTCCATTACACTTAAATGCTGATAACAGGAGAAACCTATGCAAGTTTTATTCCAGTAATTAATTTTCACTGGTTAATTCCTGATGACTTTCCAATGTTGCATTGGTGCAGTGAATCAGAATTGTTACACGAGTGAGGTTAAAGCTGTCTTGGTGACGCTCTGAGAAAAGGGACGGACCCTACTGCACCTCTTGTGCCCAGCACAAGGGTTCTGCCTTGGAGTTGCTCAGTTATGTGAAACTTTATTCTGCGCATAAGTGGTGTAAACTGAAGGGCTGAATGATGACAGAAGCTGTCTGGAGCTATCCAGGAGATGTAATGCTCTGCGTAGCTTTGCACTACTTGGGTGAACGCTTTGGAAGGAGGCATGTGCCAGAAAACACGGCGCTGCTAAATGTTTCTGACGTATTATTTAGCTTCAGGCGATGTTTAAAAGCTGCTTAATCGCTCACAGCTATATTTAAGTTGTATTATTGCAATTGTCAAAGGAGACAGATATTCATTCCTATATTTCTTCAGTTATTAATACTCCCATTTTTTATCTTTATTACTCAAAATGGTTAATGGCTCTGAAATAAAGAATCTTTAGGGGCATCACAGTGGAGAAATGGCTGGTTCTGTTACAGCTGCTTTCCAGAGATCTTCTCACCCTGTTTCTTGCAGTTCAGCTTCAGTCTCCTGATGGCAAATCTTGAAAACCCAAGAAGGGTTTCCTGGATGGGAGAGGAGCTGATGGCAGGGAGCGGAGGCTCAGCAGCAGGAATGTCCTGGAGCACTGCATGGTGCTCCAGGCTGGAATGGGAGCAGGGTAGGTGACAGTGGCACTGCACAGGGATACAACCTCCCAGGGATGTGAGGCAAAGCAAAAGATGCGAAGGCTGAGCTTGTGGTGGTGCTCAGGTAGCTTGTTGTTGATGGTTGCTGCTTTGGTGTTATTTTCTCAACAGATTTCTCCTTGATAATCTTGTATTTCCTAATTCTGATAGGAAGATGATGCCAGCCTCCAGAAGCTCTGATTGTATCCTTTATGAGATAGCCTTAAGTTAGTTAATATCTTCACAGTGGTGATAACTGTTGAAACAAGGTGCTCTTTGGTGCGTGTGAAATGATCTGCATATTCAATCTGAGATTTGAGTGAGTAATTAGAAAGTCGATCCAAAGTGGAAGCTCTTGGGTATCTCTTGATCAACCTCAGTGGCTCTCCACAAGCTGTCTGCCACAAAGACAGGAAGGGGGCATCTCACCATGTGCCCATACGGTGCCTGGTACTGTCCATGCATCGCCCTAAGGTGGACATGCTTTACTGCACCAAATGATATCTGCTTTTCCAAGTCGTGTGTTCTCTCTGATTTTTATTGCTTTATACTGGATTTGATTTTTTTCCTTACAGAGGTGAAAATAAATATAGTAAATACCTCTATAAAAATAGACCACATTTGTTGGTGTCTTTTAACCTTTTGACTGCTCTTGAAATGCCCCAAATGCACACAGCCCTGCTCCCAGATGGCTCTGCATGGTTAAGCTTTAGAAATTATTCATTATTTGTGTCATTCCTATGACAAATCTCCTCTGTAATGAGGTTTTATCCTTTTAAAACAAAATAACTTTTATTAATTCCTTGAAATAATAATCGAAGGCTTGACTTCCAAGGAGGGGAAGGCGTTTGTTGTGATTAATAGCATGCATTCACTGTGCTTCACGTAACTTTGCTAAATCTTAGTAATGGTGTGGAGGTCAGTTTCACTGTTATTAATAGTAATGATAATTATATCTTTTGGAAGCTGTCAGAAAAGTATCTTTTGTACAAGTCAGAACAGTGTAAACAGACTGTACAGGCAGGCACTACCCTTTCCATCAATAGGTAAACAATCTTTGTTAAGCTCATCTTGATAGTCTTATTTTGTTGCCACATTTTAATTACTCATCCTGTCTGTTTATATTCCATTGCATTTTGCTGAAGATACAAGCTTTAAAAATCATTGGTATTTAGGAAAATCCAAAGCTGGGGTGATGCATGCTCAGGTGCTAATTTATTTACATCAATTAATTTCAGGCCCCTGATGTAAACCAATTAGTATTCAACACTTAATGGAGTCATTATCTGTCAGATTAGCTTTTAGAAATGCTTGTCACTGCTACAGGACCAGGCAGCAGAACTTTGCTAATAAAACTAGCAGAATTAATGGAGTGAACAGCATAGATAATGACTTAATGTGGAACATACAGTATAGAAAAGAGACTGAACAACTGTCTTCAAGAAATGAAGATATCATTGAGCTAGCTACTTTATTCCAAAAACAAGCTTAGGCAGTGCTGTTCAGAAACATCAAAGGTGTCTAGGTAAGCCTTTGCAAAGTTGTGTTTCTTGATAAATAATTTACCACCTTTGTGCCCTCACAAATGTGCAATCTACCTTCTGTGCTTGATGCGGCACGCAAATAAGTGCTTCACCTTGCACCAAAGCGTGGAGCCAATGGTGGGGACAGCATCCCAGGCTATTGAGCTGTTCTGTGGGTATCATCTCCCCACAGCAACTTCTCTACATGGGACCTACACTCCAAAAAGCATTGATCACCAAACCTCAGCGCTGTGGGACACTGCAAAATAAACTGTATTTGAGAAGATCACCTGGGAGATTTAATTCTACAGGCAAGCAAGACTGACACTGCAACCTCAATAATCTGGCAAGATCTGCAAACAGCCATAAATCTCCAAAAAGAATTGCTGCTGCTATGAAGGTTTTCAGAAGCTTTTCTCACAGGTGCAAGATAATCGTGTGTTGTCTTGTTCTCCTAAGCTGCTGCCTTTTTTGTGTTTCACTAAGGGATTCTTTGCAAAGTCTTCCTTTGTGATTTTTAGCTGGTCCAGTCATTTCAGCATGCTCCATGTCAGCCATTGTCCTTGCATGGATGGCAACCACCAAAATTGAGTTCCAAATGAAAATTTTAGAGAAAAATACAAGTTCAGCTTAAAATGCATAATATATTTGCATTGTAATTCCTATGATTTCTGCTTCCATAGGAACAGTGGCATGTTCCTGCTCATGTGTTTGTGATAAGGGTGACCATGCTGGCTATAAGGGGTCAGTGCTACACTTCTTGGGATGCTGAATGGTTTGGGGGCCCTTTGGCCCTTCTTGTCTTTAGGAGGCAAATCTACAGCTAAACTCCAGCCTTTCATCTCTGAGGAAGCTTATCACTTCTAAGAATTTCTAAAATCATTTTATATAGTTAGTTTCATGTTTAACAATGTCAAAGCACTCGGAAAGAGAGAGGCAATAGACATGAAAACATCAAGAGTTGGTTTTTGCGGCTAAGGTAATTGCATATGTTCTGTATAACATGTGGAACTCCTTGTTTCAAGAGGTCAGCAGGGTTTAAAGCTAAGGGAGAAGTCAAAGAAAGATTAAACATAGATTTGAGTTATTAATATGTTCTTAACTGCGTGAGAATGTAATATGTTTATGGCTGCATTTGAAGTCACTACAGCTTAGTACCAAAGCCAAGGCAGCGACACCTGTATTCCCCAGTACCTTTGCTTTCAGAAGTTTCATTGTCACAGTACCAAGACTTCAGCTCCACCATATGATGAGAAGTAGTAAGGATATTACTGTTATTTACTGTTCTTGATACAGCTCATAGTCTCTTGCCAGCTTTCTTCTTGCAATGCTCACTTGAGCCTGAATGATCTCTTCTTGTCAAGAAACCAGATTAGTTTTTATAGTTTTAGGTTATGCACCACTTAGGAAAATACGGAAGAGCTGTCTTCGGCCTCAGAGATAACACTATGTCAAATGTGTTTAAATTCCATCCTTGAAGAAACTGTACCTTGTAAACAGCCTACCACTGTGCAGATTTTGTAGACAAGCACTGATGGCTGTATATATGTTGGCTATATTCTGCGTTGGCTCTGCTCTTCTCAATAGCCATTTTACACTACCCAAAAGGGCTCTGCTTATGGCACAAAATAACATGTATGTTGGTTCCCCATGTGGCATATGGTTGTTCTTCTATGGTCTCGAACATTTCCTTCCAAGAGTGACCCTGAGAGAAGGAAGACTGCTTCTTTCTCTGTCTTTTGGTGATGTTACAATTGCCTAGCTTCCAACATTTTTTAAAAGGCGTCAAAGGCATTTGATGATAGATAGACATAAGCTGGCCTTTTCCAATCATATCCATCCCCTGTCAAACTGTGAGCAGTTGCTATACAAGCATCCATGTGACAGAGGTTTTAGGAATATCAGTGACAGAATATTTGCAGATTTACTTTATCAGCCATGGCAGCAGAAAATCCTCAGTAATGTGAATTTCTCCTCTGTTTATCTACGTGGTCCTTGCAGTGGGAGAACTCAGGCTGCAGGGAACGAAGCAAGTTGGCTGCCAGCCTTCAAGAGGTACCAATGGTAAAAGAGGGAAATCCTTGGCATTTTGGTCAACAGGGCATGAGTTCGGAGATAGGAGGGCTGAAAGCCATAGACTTTGTATTGCTGTTGTGAGCAAGACACGGGCATGAGAAACAGCCTGATTTCATGGACTCCTAGTCCAACTGAACTCCATTTCAATATCTGTAAAGAAATTTAAACCCAGATTAACCTCAACCAGACTCGGATTTCACTGTGAACATTTTTTACAGCTGTTCAGAGTTCTCTGGTGTTCCAAAGAACAATTAATTCTGGTATCAATAATTTCTTTCTTCAAAGAGTTTATCCAGATGGTTATCAAGACAGTTTATATTTCCGTAATTGAAATCGTATTTGACTGCTGTTGAACCTTCGCTATTTTTTTTTTTTTTTGGTTTGTGGGTACTTTTTCCTACTGCATTACTTAGCCTATATTTGTCAGTCTAAGCAGTCGCTGGTCTCGTTTCATAACTGGAGATCTGGCACCGCTGCTTTGAGCATGCACGGTGTGCGGTGTCGTGGTCCGGATCCTGCTTTGTGCTCCTACCTCCTGGAGATGCCCCTGTGAAAAGAAAGGAAATTGCTTTTGGATAACATCGCTATCCTGTCCCAGCTGGCATTGGCTGGTGCAGATATGTGTTTACATTTTGCTTTGAAAATGTAAACACTAATTAGGCATTAATAGGTCCCGGTTCTGGCAGGCAGGAGGCAGGGCTCTGCTTGGGGCTTTGCCCTGGCTGCAGTCCATGTCACCCCGCTCACTATCTGTGTTTCCTGGCACAAAATGGGGATAATTGTTTATCCCTTTCCAAAGAGGGAGGGAAGGGACACCGGTGCAGGTCACCTAAGGACGACATATGTGAAAAGAACCGCACTGTCACATCAGCACTGTGATAGGATGGGAGCAGTTTGTAGTTCTGTAGTGCCATAGGATGAGTGCAAGAGGTATCTGGCAGCTTTGTCCAGCACATGTAACTCAGCATCTAGTCTTGCTGCGGTGCAGGCTGTCCAGATTTCAGTTCTGATTTGCTATGTAAAAAAAACTTGTTGTTCTTGTTCCTAATGTATTTCCTTTGCGCGTACCACTGTGCAGTAAAATGTTCACCGTGGTGTTGCTGTCAGCTGGTCCCGGCATGGTTTTTCCCGTGGCCATTTTGGGTCTTTGGTGCAGCTTTTGCATTTCCTTCAGCAGGCCTGCCGGAGCAACCAGCAGCCGTTCTAATTAGGCAAGCGTAATTCCTTGCGAACCAGCCCTTCCCCTTTGTGAGCCCATAGATCTGCAGAAAGAATAAAAGAGCACTGATTGCCTCCTCCTTGCAGCCCTTCCACTGATGAGGAGTGTTGCTACACCTAATAAATTAAAGGACACAAAGTTAATGAATTTTTCATTTGAACTCGCAGCTAGGTATGGATTAGTGAGGCTGACGTTACTGAAGAGCTCAGAATGAGGAAGGGTCCTACAGGGACATTTTCCTCCTTGCTGAAGTCTTTTCAGTCACCTTTTCAAGTATTATCTTGCTCTGTAGAAAGAGCTCTTTTAACGCGCATAGCCTGTGGGGTCTGCTTTCTGTCCGCAGCAGAAATGTGATCATTCATTTTGTTTGTCTAATGGATAAAAATAAAGGCCAATGTGAATGACGTTCAGGCAGCCCCTCTGCTGAAAGAGAAGGGATTCAGAGGATCTGGAGCAGCACTCTGGAGCGGGCCTTTATTAGGCATAAATGCTCCCAATTCCTTTACGTTCCAGTGTACAACATTTACACCAGCTGAAGGTTTCCTTTCTTCTCCTCTGGGCAGTGGTGTGAGCCGCAGAAGGTTTGGGCAAAGAATAAAACTACAACCAATTTATTAAGGGGAAAAAAAAAAAGAGATGAATGTCAAAGGACTTGTATTATTTGGAATTATTTTCTTGCAGTCCATAAATTTCAAGGGATTTTGGCTACTTTTAATGTAAACTGATCTCTGTCTGAGGCTTCTGAGTGGTGGATTCAGTCAGAACGCCAGCATGCGTGCTTCCCTCCCCACCGCTTTGCTTTCTTCTTTTTGGGGTAAAATTATGCCCTTTGGATTTAATGCTTGCTTGCTGTTTGATGCTCTGAAATAGTTTGTCTAAAAGGGAAAATCAAAACCAAAGCAAAAACAAAGGAAAAAAGCAAAGAACTGGAGCCCAGTCTTGGGAAACCCATAACATTTAGTTGGAATTTGGATACTGAATGCTTTCCTAATGTGTAAACAGTGCCACGTTTCAGCTCAGCTAAGCTGGTATTGCCCTCTCTTCCTCACCTCAACAAATTTTTAAGCAAGTTTTTAAAAATTAAAAAAAAAATTGGTGCTGAAGAGTCATTGTGCCGTTGGACTCGGCTCTGCTTACACCAGGTTTCACATGAGGGCATTTTGAAGACTGGTGAGGGTGGAGGGAAGCAGACTTAGAGATGAATGTATGTAAGGAAATAGTTTTTGACGGTGGAGGTGGTGAGGCACTGGAATGGGTTGTGCAGAGGTGGTGGCTGTGCACCTGACCGAGGTGTCCCTGCTCACTGCAGGGGAGTTGTGCTAGGTGACCTTTAGCGTCCCTTCCAACTCAAATGATTCTATGATTTCTTTGCTTATAGGTGTATCTACCTTTGCCTTTGGGCTTTTTTTTTTTTTTATAACTTGGCTGGAGAAGAAATTTATTGCAATCTGTTGATAGGCACCAGCACATCAGCATGAGCTGCGAGTGATATTCCAGCACGTGCTTCTCTTGTTAAAATATTTGCCAAGTGCTGCTGATTTCCTCTTTTCCAAAGATGACTGCTCTTGCTGAGCATCTCTGTGGGCTTTTTTCCGATTATTTTTTTTTTTTTAATTTTAATGAATATAACTTTGTGGATCAGACAGAATTTCAGTGTATGTATTTGCGTTACGGCACTTGCTGATCTGTCTAGGCTGATTTGCAACTCAAATACTAAGAAAATATAATTATGAATGTATTTCTTCATGGAACCAAAACAGATTTCAGAGGAAATATTCACAGACAGCCAACAGTTCTGCATCTGAAATGCGCTGAGTTCCTTCGTATTTTCTCTATTCATTATTACACTTGCAAACAATTCATTATTGATAATTAATATTAATTTTGTACTCTTAATTGACAGTATTACCAGGGGGTGTCTAGCTCAGCCTCCCAGCATTAAATAATTTTTACCAATTTGTACCGCTCAGCTTGCTGCTTTGCTGATTTCCCAGTTGCTTTATCTCTGCCGCAGCCGCACGCGGGGGGACCGGAGCAGCCCCAGCCCGGCGGATGGGCGGCGAGGAGCGATGCGTGCAGGGCCGCAGGACGCACCGTTTGATCGCACGTCCCCGCCATCGTCGTGCTGCTGAGCGCCAGATGTTTGCACAGTGTATTGCTCAGATGCGTTGTGTGGAGTCAAGCACCGCTACAAAGTGCAATTTCTGTCTAATCGTGGGCTTGTCGGCTCAGCTCGGCAGCTCTTCGTTTTCAGGACCCCGCTGTATTCTCGTTGTTGCTTTGATTCACTCCAGTATATTTGCAGATTTGCTACAGGAATGTGTCACATAAATGTTCTCATATGCAAGTGGGCAAAAATGAATGGTCGGCCAGCGCTTCTCTGTGGAAGAGCTTGGAGTCCTCAACATTTTTTTTTTCAGGAAAAAAAAAAAATGATATTCTCGAACTGAGCCCAAATGCTCTCTGCTCTGAGCATGGGAAGGAGCAGCTTTGCTTGTTTCCAACAGATCCTTTAGAAAAAAATCCAACTTGGGGATTTTATTTTCCTCTATGAATTCCCACTGCCCATGTGCAGCATCCCATGCCCCAGTTATGGATTTTCCTCCTTTTTACTCCCTGCAGTGAGGCTGTCCTGCAGGAAACCTCCCATCTCGCAGCCTCTGGGGCTCGTTTTCTCCCTCCCATCCCCTTTTTCTCCTCTCAGAGGTCAGTCAGAGCTTGTCATCACAGGGCTGGGATGCCTGGAGCCCAGCCCTGATTGGGAATTTTGCAGTATTTCAGCACAACAGGCAAGTGACAGAGGCAGGCCAAGAAATAACGCTGAATTCCTGTGACTGAGCTTAAATGGCTGCGAAACCTTGTGGGACTCCCTTAATTTGTCTGGTTTTCATCAAGGCTCATGACATCAGGCTCACAGTAGCCCATTTCAGTGAATTTCCTCATGTAACCCTAATTCTTCGTCCTATGCTCCCATGTCAGTACCTCAGTCCCTGCTGGGTATGGTGTGTTAGTTAACTTAAGTCAGGCAACTCTATTTAAGTAATGCTAATCCTACTGTTGTGCCCACAATGCCCACACTGCATTTTTAATATTTTACCACATATGATATTTTACATATATAGGTTTTTAATACTCGATTACAAAACAAATAAGATAGCATTAGTGCTATAGCTGATGATGAAACAAATATCAGTGACATCATTACATTTGATGTCATTTTAGCTTCGTGCGCTTGTAATGACTGCTGCTTGAAGGACCTGTTGTTTTCATTACCAGTTATGAGAATCGAAAGTGATTTTAAAGAAGAAAAAATAGTTTGATTTTTTTTCCTTAGCAATTTTTTGAGTTAATACTAGGAAATAGTTTATCTGCTTATTTTGCATGTTTTATTTTCATGGCTCCTTTTAAGCAGAAGCTCCTCCAGGGAAGTTCATTCTTTCAGAGGAGCTCAGCAGAACACGATATATTTTTTTATCACTGGGAGTTTTTTGCTTCCTGCATGATATCTTCTTCATTTACAACAGACAAAAAGGAACATTAAGTTTATTCCTTTTCCAGGAGAATTTATGTATAAATGCAGCAACTTGCAGTGACAAAGGGCACAGGATCCCCAGGCCCTTAGGCAGCAAGATCCTGCTGTGCTGTTCATCTTTAGGGAAAAGTTGTTGGGACTGGCTCCTGCACTGTGAAATACTGTTTTTTAAGGTTCTTCCATTTCTAAATGCACTCAAAACTTTTATTATATGTTCATTGATGATAACGCTTCCTTCCTTACAGAAGTTACTGGGATCACTGCCTTAGATCTCTTGCTAGCATCCAGCTTTATTAACACACATAAAGCAAGTAAAAAGTTGGATTTTAGAGAAAATTACTCTTGTGTTCCTATAATTTCATCCATATATTGTTTTGATACATGGAGAGCTGCTCTAAAGCAGCATGATTTGGTTCATATTGATGGTTTGATGGCATGGTTGCTCTTTGTTCTGTAACACATTCAGGTCTTGGTGAAGAGTGACAGCAAGAGATCTTCACCTGTTTTCTCAGCTACTAAGCACACCATTCTACTTCTGAAGGGATCCTTTGGCAGAATGCTTCTTTCCCTTTTGGAGACCATCCTTAAAACATTGATGCTGTTACTGGCCAGCACTCATGTGTGACAAACCCCTATTAATCTCTCTTGCTCTGCACTGCCATCCTTGTGTGCACCCACCTCACCCTACCTACTGCCAGTTCTCTTCCTTTCTTTCCAGCTGTGGTTATCTCAGAGTTCAATATGCTTTGTGCTAGCTCACCCCTATTCTGACAGCACCTTTGCCAACTCTCCCTCACCACTGCAGGTACCAGCAGCCATTGGGAAGTTTGCAGATTTGTGGCCAGCGCTCTGATTTCTTGGTGCAACCTCAACCATGCAAATACCAGGATCATCCAGGTAAAGCAGATGTACCTTGACTTCTCTATGTATGTTTTAACCCTCATCTTACATTTGTTCTAAAATGCATATTGGCAGCAGCAGGGAACCAGTTGCATTGTGATGGTGTTTGAGGGCACTGGAGGTGTTACCACAGGTGTACATAAGTTACAGGCTGTTGACGATGTTTGCTTTTCACATTCACAGCTGATTGTTTCATAACACAGAACTTTTGGAGAAGGGAAGACAGCCACAGTAACACCAAACCTGCAGCTCTCTGTGATTTTGTGGATCACACAATAATACCTGTTGCAGTTTCCCTTTGTGTTCTCCTGTTGCTGATAGAAACATTGAAACATACAACCCACTACCAGGACGGAGGGATTTTTATTCTTCCTCCATTACAGTTTCTGGCCACTCCCTGGTCATCAAAGTCTGATGATGTATGGGATGTCTACTGGGACCACTTTTAGGGATCTTTTCCAGACCTGGCACAGCCTCTGAGCCCTGCTAGCTGCTTTGATTCTCTCTGTGTTTATGTCCATCTATGTATGGTTTTGTATCACCACTCATGGCCGTTCGAAGAACCGTCCCTCTCCATTACTTCCTTCTGCATTGCTCCTCACACTGAGGAAATCTTCATCTTTAGCAGCATCTTCAAATTTTGCCTTAAAATTCACCTTTGTGGTTCCTGGATAAAATTGTTCAGGCTTAAACTGCTGGGATGTTCTAGCTGGTGCCCATCACATTGCCCTAGCCAAAACTCTATAGAGTGTAGGACTGGAAAACTGATCCAAAATGGCCATGGTCCATCACTCTCCACATAAAATCCCTCAGGAAAAACAAAGACCCAGGTGCACCTGATTCATCTTGGGTTACCAAAACAGTGCTTGTGGTAGGGTCTCTTCCTTCGTGGATGCATTGGCAGCTCGAGTACACATTGTCCATCTCCAAGGGCACTTGTTAATGTACTGTAGCTGACTTAGGAAGAATATTTAGAAAAGATAAAAAGAAAATATATATACATGCACAGTGTTTAATTGGCTTATAAACCCCATTGTCATGTACAAGTGGGATGGATAGTCTACAGTGGTCCAAGCAGGCTAAGAGGAGACTGTGGGACCAGGAGCATTGTCCCTGCTGTGTGTCAGGGGTCTCCCAAAAGTTTTATTTTCTACATTTTAGCTTACTAACTCTGAGGACTGAAGGAAAACTCCAGTCTCTGCTCAAGTCTCCTAATTTCCCTGTGGGCAGCTGCTGCTTGTGTGCACCAGAGGTGCAGTGCTGGTGAGTTCTACAGTGACTCCTTGCTGAGCTGTGTGGGTTGGGTTGCTGGCATCATCTCTTCTGTTCTGGCTGTTTCAAAGGGGAGAATTAATACTGTGCTGTCGTTGGCAAAATTTGCAAAGGGAATGCAAGCTTCATGCTTTGCCATTTTCTGTTCTTTTTACAGTGTTTGTTACAAGAATGAGATACCATAATTTTAATGCCCAGTATAGTCTGTGAAAGACTATAAACATTTAATAGACCCATAAACACAGGCTTTAACCTTTTCAATATTTGGCACCTGACTGACCCCCACCACACCATATCCCCCAGGGTATTACTGCCAGCAAGAGGCATGGCCACAGCAAAGGGCACCCAACAGCACCAACGTCCAAAAGGTCGGAGCATTGCAGCCAGCTGCCACCTCCCTGGGGATACACGATATGCTACCGCCATGCTGGGGCTTGGGCTGGGAAAATGCCCAGGATATTTGGCATGAAATAGCAAGAAGTGTTTTTGTCATCAAGGGTGAAGAACACTACGGAGTTTGTACACAGGGATGCCACAAATGTGGTATGGTTGAAAATCAGCTGAAATTTGTGTGCAGTGCAGTGAGCAGCCTCAATATATCAGGCAAGGCAGGCTTTACCTTTTAATCTGGATTTAGGATGAATGCAACAGGCACTGCTTTGCCGAGTTGGGGTTAAATTGCTCTGCTCTCCATTTCTGTCCCTGGAGCAGCATTTGGAGCAGCTCAGTAGTAGTCAGCCAAGAAGAAGGAGCCCAGGCAGATTTCTACTACAGCTTTACTATAGCATGGGTGCTATACGACAGTATCACTTACTCCATGATTTTTTTGTTCAAGTGTACCATGGCTGTATCATTTGGGGTGCGCCGTGTTCTCTCTGCTGTGGCTATGTGCAGGGCAGGGTGTGGGAGCTGCATGTGCACAGTGCAGCATTGCAGGCTGATCCTTCCCGTGGGCAGTCCCCGTCCTCGGGCTGAGCTCCCGCTGCTGGGCTGCTTCCCTACATCAAAGGTAATGAAGTTTTAAATCAATGGGGTCTAAACGTATGCAGAGCTGTAATCTTCCTGTCGGGTCAGTAATCCCCCCGTGACACTCGCAGGATGGTTTCTGCAAACTCCACGTTCTAGCCCTGAATTAGCATTTCTTAGGTCGGAAGGACCCGCTGTGTCCATACAATGTGTGTGAAGCCCAGCGCAAAGCACAACATCCCGACAGTGTTTGTAATTCTGTGTTAGCAACTCCATTTGCAGGAGCTGGAAAAAGCTGTGGGCGACTTTGTCCCTCCTGCAATTGTGTTTTTGTCTGGATTTTGACTTTATTCCCCCCCTCCAGCACAGCCTTTGCACAGAGCTCCCAGCACCAGCGGGCAGTGCTCGGTCTGGTTGAGGTGGATTGCAGGGTCCCGAGTGCAGCAGTGTGACACAGATCCCATCCTCCAGGCAGAGCCGTGGCCGGAGGAGCTCAGCACTGCCATTAGCCATAGCCACGTTCTGGTTAATGAGATCTGCAGGCTGTTTTGTTAATTATTATTATTATTATTTTCCTTCCCAAAGATAGAGATGCAAAACAGAACTTCACGCCTCAGCCAAAAACGAAAACAACATCCGTGCAAAAATGGTGTTTGGAGGCTGGGTAAATATTATTTGTACTCGAGATGCAGATGCTGAGGGATGGCACCACTGAGGAAAAAAAATCCAGGGGCAGGAACGTGGGGTCACGTTGGGTTCCTCAACAGTGCCCAACAGCGGCCAGAGGCTGCCGCCTGCTTCTCACCGTTGCTGCGAGATGGCTGTTCTGACAAATTCTGCTTTGCAGAGCATTTGCAGTGCTGCTTTGTGGCACGGTGCTGAATGGGGCAGACCTGCAGAGCCTGGGGTCAGGTGGGAGCACAGCACTGCAGCTCGCCACTACATTTGGGCTTTCGAAGCTCTTCTTTTCTTGCTTGAAATCCTGCGTCTCCGCTCTCAGGGTGGAAGCAGAAGCCTTGCTTTCTTTTCATGATATGAAAGCAAAAGTTATTTAGTTTGGCCCCCTCCGTATCTTACTGCTAACAAAAATAGATGCTGCTTGCTCTAACAACAGTCCGATTTGGAAATTATTTACCATTTAGACTTTGTCTACCCTAATTGCTTTTGATACTTCAGAATATATGTAATGGAAACCAGCTGAAAGGCCGTGGTTTAAAAATGGGCTCTTGCACATTGGAAGTAAATTTTATCCTGCAATCAGCCCTCAAGATCTTAACTGCAGCTCTCACGTCTCCTAACTCTGTAATTGCTGTGGAGCCTTTCTGGTCTGCTGGTTGCAGGCCACGGTGTAGGGAAAGGGGAAAGTGGTGCAGCGTGGGGCTGACACTGGGTTTGGGGATGTGCAGCAGGGCCGTGCCTGGCTGTGTGTTCTGGGATGTACGAAGGCACAACGAAGGACTTCTGTGCACAACCATCTCTCTACATTAAGTGGAAGCTGCCCTGGTGTGTGAGGGGATGAGTTGTGCCTGTGGGATCAGATCCAGTGCTGAAGAACCCATATGGCTGCACACTGGGGTCCGCTTCTATAAAGCCACTCTTAAAAACAAAGAGAGACAAGCTTTAAGAACCCTTCAAAGGAGAGAATTTAAGCCTTGGACAGAGGCAGCTGGCTGTGGGACCCCCATCCCTGGGCCGGGCCATATGAGGCCGTGGTGCTGTGTGGGTCCGTAACTTTGCTTCCAAGTGCACACCGTCCAGTGCCCCTGTTCTGCTGCAGGAGAGCGCAGCTTTTGGCTGCATTTGGACACTGCATACAGTGGAAGCCTCGCATCCTCTTCTTTTCTAACACCTTAGCAAGCAAAGGTGCTTCAACCTCAAAATTGTTAAACGTACTGAACGGTTCATCAGAATTCCAAAGCAGCGTAATTCGTTGCTACCAGCAGTGCTTCCTCCAGCTCCTTCTTGCAGGAGCGGGTGTGACATCCCAGCACTAAATCGGCATCTCCCATCGCTGCGAGTGGCTGTGGGTGTGCAACATCCGTCCTCCTCATGGCCGTGCCAGGCCTCGGTGATGACTGTTGTTATTGTGCTTTTTAAATAATCTCCTAAATTCAGAGGAAGCCCTGACCCGTGAGCGTCCAAGTTCCCTCCCTCCCCCCTCCGGTGCCGCTTTGTGCTCGGGGTGCCGGCCGCGTGGGGCAAGGCACAGTGCTCGGCGCTTGACATTAGGTGGCACAAACGAGTTTCCTTCTGCTCGCAGGAACGCTGATGCGCAGGGAATAGTGAGACGAGAATTGTCTTTTTAAAATGAATTTCTCCTTCCTTGTTTTTGATGTTCTGGGTTGGTGTTTTTTTTTTTTTTCCTTCTCTGGCTTTCAAGTAGTCCTTGAAGTACTTTTGCAGCTGACCTTTACTTCTTTCATCGCCTCTTTTTTGGCTGTGGACACACGGCTGGAAGACGACCCGAACGCAGCGCTCCCTGCGCTGGGTGCGGAGCAGCCCCGCGGCTCGGAGGGGGCTCGTTGCGGTGGGACCCTTCGGCCCCGCTCCCTCTGGGGCTGAGCGCAGCCACAGCCGGGCCGTCTGCAACCCGCTGCCGTCAGCTCGCGGCTCGGCGCGGCCGTCTCGTAGCGTTGATTGAAACGCGGGGGGCCGGGGCCGCTTCCTCCTCCCGCCGTCCTTTTCCTCCCGCCTCGCTCCCGCGGGCCGCACGGCGTCCCGGCCGCAAGGAGCCGGCTCGGGGCGGGGGGCGATGCCCGCGAGGCGGCCGCGCGCGACCTGGCCGCACGGGCCGATCTCCTCCTGTTCGTCGTCGACCACGACCTGATCCGCACCGAGTACGAGCCCCTGGTCGCGCTGGCCCGGCAGGGCAAGCGCTCGATCGTG
>JAOWBP010004006.1:8122495-8260065 GCA_028571105.1 Tragopan temminckii
TCCTCTCCTCTCCTCTCCTCTCCCTATACTGTGGACGAAGGAGAAACTTGAAGGCAGATGGGGTTTTACCTGTTACAGCTCTAAATTTAGTTCTAGTTTAGCATCCCCAAGAAAATAATTACTTTTTTCCTAGGTGGGAAAGTCTCTTTTTAAGTACTTACTAGAAGAACAATGAGAGCCGAACATTTTAAAAAATAAAGTAACATACAGTTTTAAAAAAGAGTCTCAAACGTCAGCTAACATAGCTGTGACCTGGCCCTGTAGCAAACCCTGCTGTAATACCCTTTTCCAAAAGATCATATATTGACTTTCATTATTTTCTGCTCAGATTCATGGGATGCTGTTTCTTATAGTAACCCGTATTCACCTACCAGACAGATTGGCTTGGCCGTGTAAAATACAAAATATTGATAGCTAGATCTCAATTCTGTCATCTTTACCAACACGCGTTTTGTTCTGTTAAAAAGAAGTTCTATGTTTGTATTCATTTGCTGTGCTATATTTTCAATATTCCTAATGTTAGTTTGTGTAAGAAAAAGCGTAGAGTCCCCCCAAAGTAACTCAAAGTGTAGTGGCTTTATTTTTGTTATTCCTCACTTCCTCACAATACTCGCTCCCCTCCCCCAGCAGCCACACTACAAAGCTTGTTGTACAGGGACTCCATTAATCCTACATTTCCTAGATGGTATCTGAGGCACAGTGGGTTTCCACAGAAATTAATTTGTCCTGACAACAGGCCTAAAGATTGGAGTCCAGGGATCACTTGGCAAATTCCCTTTAAACTGAGCACAATAATAAACAGAAAGCTGATAACGACAGTTCTAAAAGACCACACAGAGGAAGGACCCCGAATAGACTCGCTCTGTGTGTATCTGCGAATACCTCTGATAACTAGCAGACAGAAGCTTTATGCTTGATAGGAAAATGAGCGGGCTGATTTATGCACCTTTTAATATTGCAGAACTAACTTCATCGAGCAGCACACAGCCCGAGCTGTTTTCTGCAACGATAATAAAAGTTCACTGCCGATCTGGCCGGCCTGTTTTATATGAGTTTTATTTAATATTTGTATGAACGTCTCCTTGGCCGTTCTTCATGTCCTTCATATTTTAATGTGGCTCTAATTTTCTCTGTACATCTTACATGTGTAAACATTAAAAAAAAGGTCGGATAGAGCGTAATGGTAATTTATTGAAGGAATCAGGAAAGTTATCCATCTGTTCTGAGGGTATTTTTTTTGTAACCTTCGAGATCATGTTAGCTTTTGGTTTCATTCGTCCTCCCTGTAAGAAGAGTATTTGTCCTCACTAAGAAGAGTAAAAAGCGTTTCAGACGGCGTTACTGCCTGCTTGCTGGCTTTTATTTATCCTTGCCTTGGGTGCCTTTTTAAACGCTGTTGTTTTCCCAGAGCTAAGGTGTGGAAAATAGCCGTGCTGGAAGCAGATAAACAAGCATTCATTCAATATTTCAGAGCTTGTCAAGTGCATTTCAATCTTTGATTTTTGTCAATATGGAATTGAGAGATTTAGAGATAATTAGAATCTACCATGTGTCAGTAAACTGCTGCCAGTTACGTTTGTGAAAAAGCCATCATAATATTAAGGGTTCGGATTGATAGAGTGATGTCGAGTAAGATATATGCCGCTTAACTTTTCACCACTTAAGAATAGGGTATGTAACAATTTAAATAATGAATAAAAAAGGGAGAATAGCTTAAAAAGATGTACAGAAAATGGGTTTTGATTATTGAAACCTACAAAAGTACAGTCTGGTTTTGTTTTCAATGCCCAAAACACGTGATAAAATTGCAGCCTCTTGTTACAGAGAGGAATACGTAACTGTGTTAAAGGAAGGCAGCTATGCTAGGCAGGTGTGGTTGTACACCTAAAATATCATGAGTCACGCTGGCTTACTCTTAAACTCCCCAGTGTTTCTTTTAAGATAGAAATTTGGTATTGGAATAGTACGTGATGTGTCCAAAGTCACCAGCAAGACAATGCATTGCGCACAGAGTTTTTTGGGGACAAGCAGGAGTCGTGGAGCTGCAGCCCTGCAGCACTGGGGGCAGGCGGGAGGTGGGTGCTGCGGGGCGGTGCATCGCTATGCAGCCCAGGTGGCAGGCTGCCAGCAGAGGGGTAGTTAGGGGCTTGGAATGCTGGCTGCCCTTGGCATTTGTGATACAGGGAGTTTATATAAAAAAAAGTTCTGTCTTACATGCTTTTCCGGCACAGCTAATGGGCCCAATTCTGCTTCTATTATTGGTAATGACAAAACTACCATTGACTTCGGTAAGGGCAGCATCAGATTCACTCTTTAAGAGCTTAACTAGCTGAGAGGTGGGGATCTATTATACTGCTGGAGTGTGATGTATATACCACGCCTCCCCGCTGAAAAATAAAATCTTTTGCTCTCATTATTGGCTTTAAATTAGTTTGTACACTATGAATTAATCAATTACAGCCAACATACTTTTGAAATTAAATTCAGGACGAGTAGTGCAATTTATATTTGTCACACTTAAAGAACTCTATTGTACTGAAACGCAGAAGATTTGAAAACAACTGGCTTTAATGCTCTCTAGCTCCTCATTCTAGATTCTGGTGCAAGAACAAATTGACTCGCTGTGCCTTTTAGTTCTGTAAAAGAACAAACCCAAATACTCCCCTTCACTTTTCGTATCAAAATCATCCAGTGCATTTCAGTGTACAAGCTATTAGGATTTTTTGAATTTGGATCAAATCAGGCATTTTTCCCCCAGCAAACAAGTTCTCTCATGTGCCTTATACATTTGATTCGAAGGACTGTGTATTATTTGATGTTCTTATGAGATAAACAATAAACTTTTGAATATGTTTTTTCCATTTGAATACAAGCCTAGGGATGCTTCACCCTGCATCCTAAAGCCTGATTTCCCCTGGGACTCATTATCATGCAGCTCACATGTTCAGTCACCTACACTGTTGAACTTACTATCAAATAACCTCCGAAACGTTACTAGTTATTACGTGTCAGAGGGCAGATTTATGATAAACTAACTTTGAAACAAAATAATGAATTCTCAGTGTTCTCTTTTCCAGCAGTATTTCTGGTAATTTTGTTCAATTTAAATTTTAAAACAGTAAGTTGCCTTTTTCTCTTATTCTACCATATAAAACAGCTCCCACCCCTCATGAAATTTCTTCCTCCTTAAATATGGTTTATGATGATTTGAGCACTGCCCATAAAGAATAGAAATGAGAGCATTTGTCTGTGAGCTACCAAATGGCCCACTGGAGTTCATTTGTGATTAAACTTTCATAGCTTTCTAACTTGGTGAAAGTTAAATTAAATTAACCCTTGGCATAGTCCACCAGTGTCCAAAATACAGCTGTGGAATAGATGTTGGCAAACAGGAAGCTTTCTCCTTGCACTTTGTACTGCCGAATTCTAAGGTTTCTAGTGATGTTCTCACTTAACAGTGACAAAAATCAGTGGTGTTGTCTTCTCAGAAAACGCAAACGTGTTTACAGTGCACTTGGATGGCTATCCAAAAAGGTTTTCCCAGTGCTGTGCCATGTGTCAGCCCATGAAGTCCATTGGCCAGTTCTCAAGAAAGCTGAATATGGCTTCACTGGGTCAGCAGCCTCTCTTTTAAATGGTAGCCAATACAACCACGGCTTTTAATGAGACCGTTTCACTGGGATGTTAAACAGATAAGCATTGTACAATAGTTCTGGAGATGATCTAACTAACAAACATCTGCAGATGAAATTTAAAAGTACACAACATCAAACATTAAGCGTGGCTAATTTGGATAAAAAACAGCACAGCACCTCTTGGTATCAATGAAACATTTTTCTGTTGTATTTTAGGCAAGTGTCATCTCCTACTGAGCAAAGCCGGAGCAATGCTTCTCATCTGTGACACTGCATGGGAAGCGCGGACTGAGGGCAGATCTGTGGAGCTCGGGGGTGTGCCTCCACCTCAGCACACTCTCTCATCTCTTTTGCTCCACTTGCCGTGATTATGGTTCTCCAAGGGCACTACGGGCAAAAGTTCCATATCAGTCTGTCTATTAATATTTATGCAGCAATTCAGGAGGTAATGCATTGTTAAAATACAAGTTGGAAATCCACCAAATTTAATCACTTTTAGTACTAGAAATTATCTATTCCTACATCAGAGAAAAACGAAGGGGGGCTACTGTTGCAACATTTTTTTTATCAACTAATTTGTCATTTCTAAGATGCTTATAGTAACAGGGCAATACATGCTGTGGTGTAGCTAAGTTTTTTTTGTTTTGTTTTGTTTGTTTTTTTTTTTTGAAGGAATATAAGATATATATATGCAATTTAATGTGAGACACTCAAAAATATTTAAAGCAAACACAATACATTGGTAAGCACTCTGCTCATTTATGCTGTTTTGTTCAGTCACTGTCTTCATGTATAAGGACTGCGACACGCATGCAGCAGGATTTGCCCTTTACTACTATGCCTAATGCAAAAAGAGTATTTTTATCACTGGTATCACTTCATTTTTGCAGCTGTCTGCACGCATCAGGTTAGTAATACAAACTCTGTCAAAGACCAATCTCTCCCTTCCACACTATACAAAATCTACAATTATTATTTAGAGTTAATCTCCTAAGAAATTCATTCGTTATTTAAACTGTTCAAACCCAAAAAGAATTGTTAGCTATTGTTATCTAAGGACCTCCTACAGTCTTTGCTAGGTCAAATAAGGCTCCTTTTGTTTTCAATAGGAGTCCTTTTTTTTTTTTCTTTTTTTTCTGAGAGCTAGCTCTGAGCTTTCATGCAAGCAAAATAAATGCAGTGTAAGTAAAACATTAATTAAAATGTATAAAAAATAAAAAGGAAAATGTTCAAGAAGACTGTGGTGCTCAAATAAAACACTTTTTTTTTCAGGTCACTTGGCTTTCTGATGTCATTGCTGGCAGGTTTGTTAGCCTGGCTCGATCACGTTATGTTCTGAACCATAACGTGATGGGAGATGATCAAAGTGAGAATGCTAAAGGTTCAGGACATTTTAAAATGTTCTATTCTGGAAATTGTTCTAAAACTATCACCAGATTACATTAAAATCTGTGGTACTGAACATGGTTGCTCATCATCTTTTTTTAGATGGAGTGATTGAAAAGTTTGGGTAAACAGCATTGAAGTTTTTATGATGGCAGGTTGAAAATTTCCCCGGAATTTTAGAAAATCCAAGGGTCTGTGAAATGCAATATATCCCATTTCTGCTGTTAGGCATGTAGTTTTAATCTTTACACTTGAAAGTAGTAAGCATATGGGTCAGATCATCCACTCCTGATAATGGACGCAGCTCCATGGACTTCAGTGTCCAATTATGCCAGCTAGAGATCTAACCATTTCTGGGTTCTATTTCCTTATTTTTCATGTCTTCCTGAACTTTGACCCTTTGTCAAAGGAATGTCGTCTATAATATGATAATAATATGAAATTCTGTGCTCACTTTGTAACAGCATATATCCCAAAGAATTGTAATGATCCTCACCTTTCTACAAAACGCAGCTCAGGAGGGATTTCAGCCCTGTCTTTGCTGGGCACAGGGGTGATGCTCAGGTACCTTGGTCTCGTGCTGCTGTGGAGTATTAAATGTTTCTGCATTTCCATGAAACAATTGCTGTGTGGGATGAGTGAGTAAATAAACTCATTGGCAAGTCAACAAACTGACAGGAGGTCATTTTTCCTAATTTTAGATGCATTTTAGTGCTCAGGAAAGTGAGAAATAGTAGTGCTGATTTTTGGGTTTTTAAGAGCTCCACACTCTGGTGCTCTCAATCAGTGCTAGGCTGTAGGTTAGGCTGGAGGCAGAAATATATAGACGGTGTGACACCGTAGGTACATAATGGAGCTACACAGGAGTGTAAAAAGGATTTAGATCTATAAGCTGGATTTGACTTTCTGTTTTGATTTATGGGCTGAATAGAAGTGTGTATTTTAAGGAGCCATTAGTTTGTGATTTGAAATATGCAGAGTGCAGCCTTTCCCTCAACATTGTGCAGGAAAATCATACAATGTAGCAGGGGAAATGGCAGAGAACAGTCTGTAGAGAGAAAACCGTCAGTTTCTGTCTGTATGCCACGTAAGGAGTGGAGTGGCCAAGATCCATGGCTCTTGCTGCTGTGCTTCCTGAGAATGAATGGAAAAAGAGGAGGGAGCACCTATGCTGTTCTTCAGTACAGAGTGTGTATTCCAGGTGTGTTTTTTGGTGAGTTGGTTCTGCTCAGTAAGCTATAGCTGTTGGTGGGGGCTTGAGTAGGGCTGGGACTCTCAGGTACCTGCGTGGTGCACATAAAGAGGTGGGTGGTAAGAATGCTGGGGCAATCAGCTGTAGTGGGGATAGACACTTGGCAATGCCGAGTGCTGTGAGAGGTGTCCTAGGGCACTCTGTTGAGAGCTGCAGCAGGAGGTTTCAGCACCTCCCAGCCCCACTGTCCCCCATCCTTCCAGCCGCTCCTCTTCTTGGGTGGCAGCAGCAGCTGCAGCTGGTGACCCTCGTTTGGTGCCCTCTGGCTCTTCCTCTGCTACAGCTCTTATCATTTGGACAAATGCTGCTCTTGTTTACAATAATGTAAATTTGGAGCAACCTTTCTGCCATTTCTCCAGCATAACTATTGCCCTCTGTGTGATTCCCACCTCCTCCTGCATGCAGATGGGTCTGGGAGGCACGCAGGAAGCCTTCTCCCTCTGATATCTATGCATTGATCTTCTGGCTGTGGGCCCCAGGTGACTGAGCAGCCCATATATTCGATCTGTGTAGATATGGGAGCTGATGTTTGTCTTTTTTTTTTTTTTTCCCCCTCTAGACTAAAAGCACTTCCCAGCTCTAACCCCAGCTTTCTACAGGAACCAAGGGTGCAGCCCACAGTTCCTTTAGTGTACCTCATTACTGCTACTGCAGTCATGAGTAAGGCTGCCTGGCTGTGACAAACTGCGTGCTGGCTCTGTGATTTGTGCAAGCTCAAATTTTGCACTAATTCACTTATATATACTAGATGGAAAACACAGCCTGAGGGCTGCTATAAAGCATGCTGCTGGAGCCGCAGAGAGCGCTCTGCCAGCTGGGGATCGCTGGAGCGTGCCCTGCACGGGGCTGCAGCAAGAAGGGGAATGGAGTTTATGCACTTGTCAAAAAGGCTGCGGCACAGGAGCAGATCCAGTCCCATCCCCGTGCCTGGAGCGCTGCACAGCACATCTGGCAGCTCGGCTGAGCTCCTGCACCAATGGTGATGCGGTGACGCACCCCAAAGGCCAGTACTGCATCCCGGCTGTCACTGGCTCTGTGCAGGTGTTGGCTGCCCCAAATCAGCTTTGGGCTGCTCATTGAAAAAAGTAGTGTCTTTTCCTTTTTGCTCTCCTGCAGCTTTGATCTGCCCTCATGTTTTGTTTGGGACTGCCGTGCTAGTGTGTAGCTTTAGCTTTCTGTACAACCTGCCAATAGATAATTTAAGAATGGTTTCTTTCAAGAACAGTGAGGGCACCACGTTAACTAACTCCCAAAATGATTGCTTGTCTCATTACAGATAGCTGTTGACCTGTTCCTTTAATGTTACAGGTCTGCATCCCACTGCTCTCTTAAGCTGACCCGCTTCCTTCTTTTTAATGAAATTGTCCCTTTAGCCTTTTTTCTGCATTGCCTTTTCAACAATAACATTAGAAACATTCTGCTCAGTTCTTTCCTCTGCTAACACCTTGCCCAGAGCTAACTTGCAGCTTCACTCTGTCAGCTGTAAGATATAGATATACTGTTGTCTTAATTACTCATATTTCTCCTGCTGCTCATAATTCTGCTTGTTCCACCAAAGAGCTCTTCAGAGAGCTTTACTGCTTCCTTTCTCCTTTCTTTGGGGGTTTAAAGGTTGTCAGATATATAAACGCTCCTTGTTGCAGAGCTTTGGTTGTGACAGTGTTCTTTGTGGAAGAGATTTAGGGGGATGGGAGAGCTAAATAGGAATGCCTTTACAATTCTCTGGAAGAAGAGAATACACACAGCATTACCTTGCATAACAGAGCATCACAGAGTGTGTATGGCAAATTCCATCTCTAATGAGTAGTGAGGCAGCTATTCCTCTGCAGCTGGAAGTGTCAGTGCAATTGCCAGGGGCAGAGGTTTCTTTCCTCTCACTGTCCATCAGAGACTATTCACAGCTCGATCTGGCCTACTGCTATTCCTCTAAAAATACAGCTGAACAGGGACTGGAAACTTAAAAATGCCATCACTGTGCTATGGAAAAAACATATTTTTGTGGTTTTAGCTCTCTCCTTTATGATTATATGCTACTGTTTCTGTTATTGATATCGATTAATGTCTGCTACCGCCCACCTAGAGCAGGCTGACCGCATGACATCTGTGCATTTTTGGTGACCATCTGAGCAACCTTTGTTGCTGAAGTGAGCTCTCCAGTGAGTAGCACTTTTGGCCAAAGGCTTTCCATCTTGGCTGTTGAAGTCTGCTCTCAATTTAGCAGACACCAGCTCTGTGCAGTAGGATAGTTGGCAGAATACGGAACAGAATTCAGCTGGTTGTCTTATTTCAGTTCAGTTCAGCTGGCTGACAGGTTCAGGAAGCAGTTCTGTGAATTTATGTTAATTGGATAAATTAAGAGCCTGTCAAACTGCTGTGGTGGAGCCTGCTCCTGCCACCAAGCTGGGTGAGCTGGTGCGAGGTGGGATGGAGCTGGATGCTCCTTCCACAAGTGTGGCTCAGACTTTCTACTCAGGTTCAATTTGCTGATTTTGTCGTAGTTGCTTTTTAATAATTAACTGGTGAAAATGCTGCACACTTACACAGAATGAAACAGAGCAGTGACAGAGCAATGCCAAAAACTGAGCACAACTCTTCAAGGTTGGAAGTGACCTAAGAGAAGTAATGGGCCTCTCAGCAACACACTGCTGTGAGTCATGGCCGAGCTCATCAAGGAGCACCGATATGACTAAAGAGTCTGCTAGGAGAAGAAATGGAAATAGATGAGAGTACTCAATGAGAGGCATTAGAACTAAAAAGTAATTCTGTTCTGCATGGAGGAATCGCACGGAGAAAATAGCTCTTCAGGTTAGTGCTCTGCTCTTGAGAAGCTAAAAGGAAGCTGTCTCAGGCAAGTCAAGTTGCAGGCAAAGTCACACCAGTTAGGGCACAGGAAATACAGGCCAATGAGAGCTCATTTCAAGCTCATTCCCCTGCGTATGGGAAGCTCATAGTGCGGGACTGCCAAGTGTGTAACACCCAGCCCCAGGCTGGGCAGAGGCCTGCTCGGTTTGATCAAGCGTTACCAGGCAGGCCGCTGACATTGCTGGGGGTGAGGGGGGAGACAAGCAAGTGCCTGACTCAAGTTTTGCTCAAGGTTCACAGTGCCAGCACTGCCTCCTGAAAGGGACTCTGGAAATGATGGTCTGTGTGTGGCCATGCAGTGCTGGAGCACTCAGCCTGTTTGGTGACCTTCTGCAGAGATGCTGGATGTATTCCTTGTCCTTGTGCCTCAGTTCTCCAAATGTGAGAGTGTTTCCCAAATACCTTGTCTATACAAAACCAAGGGTTGTTATGAGAACTAGGTCTCATGACTGTGTGGTACTTGGATGCTATGGCAATGTAATTAGCTGCACAGAAATCTTACTAAAAATGTATTTGGTGGAGGAGAGGCCAGGGTGGGGGCCTGGTTTGGAACATGAGTGCTAAAGGGGTATGTTTCCAGAGCTGTGGCTTCAGCACAGCCCAGCTGCATGAGGCAGGTCCTTGGAGGCAGATGTGGCAGACCTAGGGATGCAGGGCGTTTATTAGCCCTGTGTTCATATGACATGCAATGCAGTACGAACTATTTGCAGCATTAATGGATTAGATAACAGCTTTCCACCCCCAAGAAGCCTTTTGAAATTTTTATGTAGTATCTTGGGTTAAACATCTTTTTCATCTGATGTATAACTCGAAGTAAACTTCAGGAAAGCATTACTGTTGCCATTAAATCCCTCTTTTCTGCCTCTTTCTCTTCAAAGTCATGTATGCATTCAGGAACTCCTGGACCTCTTAATCCAAAGGAGAGAGGCATGGGATTCAGCACGGAAATCAGAACGCCTCGGTGCAGGAAAGCTGTGCTGATGATTCCTTTATCTCTGTTATGCTGCCAACCCCCAGACTTTGGCTGCCTAGGTCCTTTTGCATTTTTATATCTGTAAGGTGTTTTTTACTCCCTGCCCTCAACATGACCTCTGTAGCTATGGTTCCCAAATGTTACCCATATTAAATATGAGTATGTGTATAGCATCCACGAGGCACATACTCCCAGGCTGTTAAAGTCCTCACACTGTAGCTGCAGCTTGTTTAGGCAGCTGCCTGAACACCCCAAAGCCTGAAGCTTTTGGAGTTAATAGCTCTAGTTAGCTGAAAGTTATTGTGACTACATCTTTGCTACTCTGCTGAGGAAGAAACGCGTCCCTGTAATTTCTGATTAACCCTACTGTAAGTCTACACAAGAAATTATTGGCTATTTTTGTTGGTTAAATGAAGACCATCATTTCAAACAACACAACCTGCAAAGCTTCAGAAATGATATGGTGATAAAAAGTAAGCAGTATTCAGAGGCTTTTGTTTTGTTTTTTTTTTTGTTAGGTGAGATAATGCAATGATGTAATAACATAAGAGGGTGAACTTGGATTGGGTGGGATTTTGGTGGATTTCTGAACTCAGAAGTTGTTCTCTTGTGTTTGTGTTTTCTTGCATGTTAGGACAAGGCACAGTCAGATATATTTTCCAGCCTGGTGAATAAAATGAAGCTCAAAGAGTTTAGCTGAGATTGGCTTCCCCTGCAAGAAAGATTGCTCTTTGTTGCCTGGATCATAATTTTAAGGCATGAAAACTATTCATCAGGAAAGCAGCATTTTAACTCCTTCCATCTTGCAGCCTGATCTATGCTGAGTAAAAAATCCTCATCCATGGAAGTTGATCAGAGTTCACTATGGGCTGTAATAAGTCTATGGGGTCACCTCGATTGCTGTACATCAGTGTGGTTCCGTCAGTATGTTCTTGATAAGCCATCCTATTGCCATGATTTAATCCAAATCTGTTTAATCGTATATAATCCACATAATTCAAACATCCTCACCAAGGATCCAGTTTTATAGCTGTGCTGGGGGGAGGGAAATCTTGTGTTGTCACAAGTCATGCTGACATCAGTGGGGTTTCTTATTGATGTAGGACTTAGTGCTGGCACATGCAGCTACAGCAAAATTGGGATTTTAGCATATTTGCAATTTGATGTATTTTTAGGAGGCTGTTGCTTTGAGGTAAGCAAGTAAATGAACTCTGGGCCATGTCCAACAAAATCTCCTTAAGAACTGTGCCCGATGGTCATTTCAAGGAAAATATATATAGGAGTCTGAAATTATATGTTGTGCAATTACAAATTAATTAGTCTTTTGTTAGTATTTCTAGTGTAGAAATGTCACGTTATACCAACTATTATAAAAAAGAGCCTGTGTGCTTCCAGGGCTTTTCTTACTGCTTTAGAAATGTTTAACAACAAAATATAGGTATTTTTAAGCATAGGTAGCATGCAGACATTATTGCAACATTACTGGTGGCAATCCTTGTGTTCAAGATACCCACATCAGGTTGCAGTACATTTGTGAAGCCATTTGTTAATGTGATACACATGCAGCCTGATGCCTTACACCTTGGAATTTGAAAAAAAGTGCTTGAACCTGTGAGTAATGGTAAACATCTGAGCAATGCTGCTGAAGTCAGCCCGTGCATCTGTTAACAGTGCAAACTAATCCTTAAAAAATAATTATGAAAAAGGCAAAAAGAAAACACCATGTTTCTCAAGCCAATGAAACTCCATACGTGCTTAATGTGAGATACTGGATGGATTGGTGCATGATCTGAAGGACTGAATCCATACTTGTAAACATGGTTTACTAGTTACCCAGTGAAAACACTATATGTGGAACTTTTATTCTGCTTGCATACTGCATCACTTCTGATACGTTTTTGACTTGACTTTTTCTTTCTTTGTGGCCATTTTGCAATTTTCAGTGGATTTGTTTTGATTGTAAATAGGCATACACATTAGCTAGAGCCAGATAATTTCTTCTGGCCAGCTCTGCCAGTAAATCACTGAGCTATGTAATTGGGTTTGTATAAAATTATGCACTGTGAACTTGGGAATAAGTAAAACAAACAACAAAAAAAGTTGAGCTTTTGGTACTATCATTTTTGTGTAAAAGTTTCTTTTTCACATGGTTTTTCTGCTCCGTAACGTGATCATTGTGATCATTCTTTCAGCATTGAATGAAAAGCAAACTACAGAATAAATCCAAGTAAAACTGGTAATAATTTCTGGTTTGGCTTGTAGGTGGAGCTGAATACAATGCCTGCATTTGTGGCTAACTCCAAGCAATACATTATGAAGATGATGTTATTCAGACACACACCCAAACAATTTGATTCAGGCAAATTGGATACGAGACTTTGACCAGCATGAGAAGAACAGGTGAGAACCCTTGAGAGCAGAGCTGAAATAATAAATGTTCTGATGGTCAGGAAAAATATTTCTCCAGTAACACAATAGCTCTTCTATTAGAAACTCAAAATACTAATTACAATCTGCCTAAAGTCTTATTATAAATGAAGTGGAGATGGAAACATGTTTATATTATGGGGAGGCTTATTTGCGGATAAGCAGGAAACCAGTCACACATCTTTACAAACATAATTTTAGCTGTTTTAATTAGCAGGTTTGCTTTGATTTAATTTAATTCAGTGATTCCTTCTATCTTTACTGACACATGTGCAAATAAAATGCTCTGACCTGACTTTTGACATCCAGTTTCCTTTTTCATTTCTGTTTTTGTTGTTGTTGATTTCGGCAGTGTTTACGGTGAAATGATGGGGTCAACACTTCCTAGCAGCGTGGCCAACAGATGTAGCGTGGAGATGACAACTGTACATTTTAGTGGTCTTTTGTTACCTCAGCACTGACTGATGGCTGAGAGGCTGGAAGCCAGAATGTCAAAGGCCATCAGATGTCCTAGCTGCCTCTAGATCCCGTTTCTGTTAAGGGTTGAAATGACAAAAATATGCTTTTTGTGTAGTTGCATGTAAAAGCGCTGTCAGGTTTTTGCAATAGAAAGGGACCCTAAGAAGAAGCCCCATGTGTGCCCTTAGCAACTTACTGTAGCTTGTGGACCAACTTCAGGCTGAAGAGCAAGATTTAAGAGCTTCCAGGATTTACATGTTTAATATTTGGAGATTCAGTAGTTTTATCTAAAAGTCAAAGTAGCTGTTGATAGAAAAAGAACATGTATTATGGCATAAAAATACCACATTAACTTACTGATAAAAGAATCTGTGGTGACTTTGCTGAGCTTTTGGTTGGTCTAAATGCTTGGAAACTATTTTTTTTCTTCATGTCAGGAAAGCAACTGTTCATACACCAGGTGTTGCTCTCCCAACCCCTCTCTTTTTCAATATCTCACAGCTGTATGATAGGTAATTAAAACAATCACCGACATGTTTCAAAGCTCTTGTAGCCTTTAGTTGACTTTTAAAACTCTTATTTGAAGAAGAATGGTGAAATTAATTTGTATCTGGCTCAGGAATGTGCTCTTTACTTGAGCAATGGACTTTACAACATTGCCAACAAAAAGACTGAAATTAATATTACTCTTGCCTTTATCTAGGGTTATTCTGTTAACTGTTTTATACTGGAAATTAATTTCAATATCAGACAGATGTCTACAAGCCATGAATGCAGCAGCTCCAGCATACAGTCAGAAAGCTTCCTCTTCATAATTGTGGTAAAAATAATAATTCAAAAGAAGTAAACTTGCCAGCACAATTAAATGATTCTGCCTGTAGATAATGGAAAGAGGAAGTTTTAAAGAATGGACTATAAAATGTGTAAGATTAAAAAATGTCATTTAAAATAGTATTATGTGGTTGTTTTGAAAAGAACTGTAATTTTACAAGCTCATCTTTCTACTGAGAAAAATTACTGTGAGATACAGAGACTTTGGGATAGGTGTATTTTTGATGCTGAAATGCTCTGCTGTTTTCTGTTGGTTTTGTGTGTGTGTGTGTGTTCCTTTTCTGTGCTTCAGCAGCTGGCTTTATGAAACTTGTAATTCATTCACTGTGCCTGCTCTATGGGACAGGATTTTATTCTGAAAATAAATTTACTGCTAATATGTTCTTTTTGATCATTAAAAAAAAAACCCTTCATCTTTATGAATGATTGTGTTGTTACTTCAGTGTAAAGTGGACCATGTAGCAAAAGTGAATAGAAAATCCAATGAGCAATGTGTATAAAATGTAAGAAAGTGAGCAAGAAAAGCAGTGTATAATCTAAGAATGAAGCAGAAATTTAGTTTGGAAACATGTTTTATTGCCATACAGCCTTGTGAGATCCCAGTTATTCACATAAATATTGATTAAAAATGAGTGCATTTGCAGGAAAATATGTGCTTCAGAAATAACCAAAATATGTAGTGGCAGATTTTAAGCTTCTCATCTGGGTACACAGTTTGTAGGTACAGGCAGAAGCATCCCTCAGAGATCAGGCACAGGCTGGCTTTCCTCTGCTTGTTCTCAGAAGAATATCTGCCTCATCACACTTCTCTTGGACTGCCCCACAGAATTCAATTTCTTCCTCCTCTTTGGGTTTGTCTCTTTGGAAATGTGTAATTCCCTGGCATAGGTATGAGCAGTGACAGCTGCAACACACAGAAAATACAAGTTAGGAGTGGAATTGGTTCTGGTTTAGAAATTGCTAATTTTAGGAAAAACATGCAGGATGATAACGTTTGCATTTTCCTCATTGGTTTGTGGGGGAATCCTCATTTGGTGCACACACAGACATACATATAGAGCAAGTGTTTTTATTTATATATGTCTAAAAATCTGGAAGATACCAGCTAACAGAGTGCAAACAAGAAATACCAATACTGGCAAATCTAAACCAGTAAATATCCATTCTGACTTTTCCCCATTAATTTTAAAACAAATACCTCTTCCTGTTTGTACAAACATTTCCTGTTTATTAAAAGCAGCATAATCCTTTCCTCTTCTTTGCTCCTTTGTGAATGTTTCTAACCACACACAGAACTGCAAAGAAATGTACAAATGGGAATAAAAATAAGATTCAAACGCTAATCTGCATCTTTGCTACAGCACAACTCAATTTGACAGTATATTTTTGCCAGGTGGAACAAAGAGCAATAAATTAGTTTTGAACATTTATGATCTTGCATTATAAAGACTGCAACAGACTGTGTTCAAAATCAATTGTCAGAGTGATGGGGGTTTAATAACTCTGGTTCTGTAACCTTTTACATATCTGCAGACCGGGTAAGGGCACATTTCAAGATCTGCTGCCATTTTTCATTATTGCAACTTATATTTGAAAGACCTTTTTGATGCTTAAAAAAAGAAACAGATTACTTTTTAGTAGAGCTGGATGAATAACTCGTAATTAATAATTCATTTGGTGAATTTTACCTTTTATTCTGTGGGAAGAATAAAAAAATAGTTGTTAATTTTTTTCATGATTTCTATTGACTAGCTGGTTTTCTAATCAAAACTGGAACTCAGAATCCAAGGTGTGTTACTTATTTGTGATTGATAAGTCACGTGGTATTGGTTTAACTCACTAATTAATTGAGGACAAATACTAGAATAATTTTATGATTAAATGTTTGAAGATAGCGTGTTTTAAAATCCTTTGCCACATGCATGCAGTTTTTGCAAGTATCATTGGAAGTGAAAATCCAAATGTATGAAAATTGTTGAAAGGAAATGCAAATGAAGCAGGAATATGGCCAAATCAGATTCATTACAGGGCACAAATGAGTTTCTGTAGGCTTCTACAGAATTTCCAGCTGTAGTTTTTCCTTGCTAGCTCAAGTTCCTATTTGAGAGAAGCCAACTGAATATTGAAGAAAAATATGGGAACAAGGTAAGTAAGAGCTGAAGTAATAGGCAGTGTTCATTAGCAGCTGTATGGAGTTTCCCTAGCTCCCTAGCTATTGTATTGCATTTTACAATAGTGAAATATTTTATAATAGTGAAACCATTTGAACAGCTGCCATCTTTTGGCTTTCTCTGCCTCTCAATGGGCAAGTCCAAATCCCACCAACACAAGCCCTACTGGGCTAAGAATCAGGTATGGAATTTTTATTTTTTTATTTTTTGTATATGCACTTCATTTTGGTTTCTTCTAAATAGAGCAAAAGCAGTTAAATATTTCCCAACAAAACACATATATGCAATCTCCAGGGCTGTGCATACCATCTAACTGTCATTTCCTTTGATTAACCTTCACCTGACCTCACTCCCTAAGGCAGTTTCAAATCCTTTTGTTCCTCCATTTAAGTATTGCACTCTATCAGGTGAGTACATCTGTCGTTAAGGCACGGGCCATTTTACTGGAACTCAGCAGAGATGCGATGGAAAACTGTGCAGAATCTGTCACAGATCAGACAACGTGGTTGAATGTGCAGATTTATCTTTTCCAAGAGGCAGAGAAGCAGAGTTTGTGCGAATCAGTTGAAGGTAGTTGAATTCTAAGAGTCTGGGTTAATTATTTTATGAATATTAAATACTTAAGGTCAGAAGAGGATCATGACTGTGATAAACAGGACTCTTCTCCTGCAACTCCTTCATGTTATCAGGAAGTGCCAGTTTGGGGAGGATAAAATTACCAACAGGGAGGACCAGAGTTAATGAATTACCTCCTTCACCACAGCAGTCTGGCAGCTGCCCAGGTAGTCCATTCGAGCACTTTGAAACACATCAGGTTGGTGTTCGGTCCCCAGTCCTTCTCTACAGATAGCGAGATAAAGAAAAATAAAAAGTCCAGAAGAAAGACAACATTTCTAAGTGACCTGTGCCCATAAGTTTCAATCTGAGCTTTTTTGGATGGCAAGAAATGTTGACACTGTCACAATTCGGTACAATTCCTATTTTTAAGTCCTGGAAATTCATCTAGGGTGAATAATATGAAACAGATATTACGAATCCAGTCTGATCACACATTTGGCTGACAGCAATGAAGAACAAAGTCTACACTGAATCCTTTTTTTATATTAGGGAATGCCTTTTGGAATGATATTAAAGGCCATGTTTGATGATGTATCTCTGCATCCCAAAGTAAACTGTCCAGTGACTCCTACTTGTTCCTAGCAGCTAAAACTATGCATCTCAATTCTAAGCTTAACTTGACTTGATATCATTTCCTGATAGATTAAAGATGTGCTATTCAGCATCGTATCAATTCCTGGGGATGATGATCGACTCATCTCTTAGCTCAGTCTTTGATGAACTAAATAGGTCAGACTTCCTTGGTATTTCATCATCAAGAGTATTTTACAGATGTTATACAATTTTTGTAGATATTTTCTTCCCCTTTTCAGTTCTTTTTTTAACATACAGTTTGAAGTTGGATGAACAGAGTTTAAGTATCAAACATTTAATGTTTTCCGCTCAAATCTTGAAGGATCGTACTGTAGAAGGTTTATAATCTATTTTTAAGGTTTTATTTATGCTAGCTCTTTTTTTTCCCCCATTCTAGCGGGTGAGTTGCTTACATTTTGTGCCTCCCGTGGAAGCTGACACCATTGCAGCTGCAGAGGGATGTTCAAAGAGCTGCCAGCACCAGCACGTGGGTGAGTCTGTGCCAGCCAGCAGCACTGAGAGCCCTGCCCGCGCCGATCAACTAGTAGCCTTATAACTAATACCTGGGAAATGTAATTACATCATTCCATAGGGATTTTAAAATCCTGGTTTTGGAGTAAATGTGACTTGTTATTGTCCCTCAGAGGTTTTGGAAATGATTCTCCAGAGCAAATGTTTTCTATGAAATCCTCTCCAGAAACAATCTGCTCTCTGTGAGTGTGCTTAGTGACGGAGAGGTGCTCACCTGGTGTACTGAAGAATTTAAATGGAAGAACAAAAAGAAACTGAAATTGCCTTAGGGATTGAGGTCAGGTGAAGGTTAATCAAAGGAAATGACAGTAAAATGGCATTCGTGGCTCTTGGTACATTTTTAATCATTTCTCTCTCTCTCATGAAAGACACACACGATGGACAACTTTTTATTGTTACACTTAGTTGGGGGAGATTTTTATTTTTGTCTTGTTTAGTTTAAAATACTTTAAAGTATTACTTTTAGATTTCTCCTGTAGATTTGGCTCCTGAAATGTTGTGTAGCAGTGCCTTGAATTTGTGTGTGGGAAATGGAGAATGTGTGTGGGGGAAGGAGAATGTTAAGAGAAAGCGAGTAATTTTCCCCAGAATATCTCTCCTCTTTCTAATGTGATATTTTTTGAAGCAATTCCAGAAGTCATGAGTGCAGGGAATAAATACTCAGTAAAGCCAAATATTCATTTTTACACAAATGTCAGGCTAAATGAAGTCTGTGAAAGTAACTACTGAAAACAAGAATAGTTTCTTTCAGGCTCTGCTAATCTACAGGTAATTACTCTGTTTTTAAGCGTAGATGTTTTGTATATTTTTTTGGAAAGTTCTTAGAATAACTCTCATAATTACAATGAAACTTTGAAATCATGCCCAAGTTTGTGGGCTGTCAGTTATATTCTGATTTTACATCTCTGAAAAGGCCCCATTTAGAAACCCTTGTTTTCAGAGTTCGGAGTTGTCATTTTGTGCTATTCACCTTAGGTAACTTTGGCATAACTGCAACAGGAACAGGAGCAACTTTATGTAACTTATAACTGCCTGAGGCAGCTTTTAAAAAATGTGAGCAATGCATTTTTTTCAAGTATGTTTATATAGCTCCCTTCGCTGTAATGCAGAGAATCCTAAAGAGTGTATATTAAACTCAAACAGCTCTCAATTGTGGTAAGTTGGCTGTAGCAAATGTATTCTCTCTGCTCTTTAGGTCTTATGCTACGAAGCATCATGTGTAAGTTACCTGCAGCCAAGACCTCACCGTGTTAAACCTTCTGAGGATGCCTTAAAGAAAACATAGTGCTGCAAACCCATCTTGTGTTATCACCACTGTGAGTTGCAGTAAAAAAAGTGATGTTTTTTATAGGTATGCTTCCTCAACATTGTAGGAAAAAAAATCTGGAACTCATTTCTTTGAGTGTTGTTGCGCTGTTTATTGCTGTGATTGCTACTGGTAATGTGGCACTTTTCTGCCCGATCCCACAAAGCGAATGCTGCCACATGGGTGCCATATGGGATCTTTGCCATAGAGCTGATCAAGGAGGAAAAGGCCCCCTCCGCAGCACAAACAATGCTGAGAAAAGCACGTCTAGCAGTGATTGGAAAACAGAATTGGATGAAAGTGGGAAAAATGTATCTGAACTCATTGGGTTGTAGTCGAATCCAGTCTACCTTTCAATTTGGGGACTGCAGAACCCAAGCACCTACAGATATACAGGGGAGGATAAGGAACCTCAACTGCAAAGGCTGAGCTGTGCCCTAGCTGTGCTGACACCCGCCAGCAACCAGACATAGATAGATGGTGAGTTGGGCATCTCCGTGTTTACAGGACATGACTGTGACTTTATGATGCTGTAACAATACCAATGCTGTGTTTATAGACCAAGTTTTTCAAAGGTACTCGATGTCAGCTCAAGCTGCAGACTATCTCACTCATAACTTGCCTGTCTTGTAAAAATTACGTATTAGTGATAGAAAGATAAATAATTCTTGGTGAGTATTTGGCAAAACAGGGGGATCAGCTTAAGGAACATGAGAGACCATTATAAATGAAACCTGAATACTTGAGTTGAAGACAGCATTAACTGCCAACGAGTGGAAAACTATTGAACTGAGAAAATAGGATTTTTTTCATAAACAATATGACCTCAGATTTTTTCTGAAGTAAATAGTAAAGAATCATACCAAATCATATACCTACTCTTAAAACACCTAGTAAAAGTATTGGAACTATTATATGCCTGCACACTCAAACTGTTCAAATAGAGGACATAGTAAATAGGTCTGAGCATTTTTATTCCAGCCATTCAGACTGTCTCCCAGAATTAGTAACTTTCTTCAAAGGTTTATTTTTAAAAGTGGCTAATTTTTTTTAGTATTTCATTTCTACAGGCTGTTTTTTGCCTCCTGTACCAGACTAACTGTGAGCCTGCCCTGGAAAGAAGTGTTTCTGTGAAACTGCTCTTGAGCAGTGTGGTAGCTCCTGTCGGGCAGCCTTGAGAGGCTTTGGACAATTTGCTGTGGCCACCTATGGTTATTAGTTAGAAAACGTGTCACTATTTTACCTTGGCATCCATTCAGAGTTCTAATTCTGTGGATCAGTGTCTTTCTGATGAGGAAAGTAGAATCCTTTTTTGTCCCTGGTGTCTGAGTAAATTGATATCAATACTCTAATGAAAAGACAACTGTTGTCAGCAGAAGCAAGCAGCAAGAAAATCTGGGGCAGTAGGTAACTTCGTGATGTGTTCTCCATCCTCAGGGACTTTCAGTGCTCTGAGGATTAATTTTCCATTACATACACGTGTGGTGCTTTTCTTAAATACACTTCCACTAACAACTCAATACTTTTTCCAATTGTAGTATCATAAAACACTCAACTTTTCTGTCTTTCTGTCCCTTTGAAGACAGCACTTCCAGCATTGCGAACATTGTTACTCCCTTGTGCTCTCCCTTAAATGATGCATCTTTTTGCTGCCCAACTGAAGCCATGTTTTTGAGCAGAGAGGATACTGTGAACCCTGTTGTGGATACAGGTGGAAAAGGATCTTTGGAAATGCACTTCTGCAGGGATTTATTATTGAATTCTCATCTTCATGATAGCTGGCTTAGTCTCCTGCAAGTACATCTTACACACTAGAGACTTTGTGTGAAATGCCTTATTTTAGTTGATTTGTTTCATACTTATTTTCCACACTATTTGTTTCATACTATTTCCCACACATGCATGAAAAAAAAAAAAAGAAAAAAGGAAAAAAACCCAGCATTTTTACCTGCTGGACACACCTGACTACAGCTGCAAGGAACAAGAGCAAGATAGAGCAAACCAGAAACCCACACTGCATGTAAACCTGAAGTGTACAGACTATAACAATATATAAGCCCGTGTTATATAAATAAGTTGGATGTAGAGCTGAGTAGCAATGGGTTATAGCCTTTTGTAGGAAAGTGAACAGGAGCTCAAATAGTTTGTAGTTCTCCATTCAGAAGTGTAGTCAGTTGGAGAATAAAAAATAAGTAGCACGAGGGTGCCTGAAAATTACCTCTGTGCTAAGGACAGCCTGAAGTATTTGTGAGGTTATTGTCACCTTTGTAAGATGGATCAGTGTTGCCAGTCACACAATATCACTTCTGATAGAACAAGGCTTTAGAGAGCTTCTTAGCCTGGGGACTCACTGAGCCATTTTGATTTTGTTGGCACCAACAAGGAAGAGACACATTGATTTTACAAGACAGCTCACAAAGATCTGTACAGAGATCTTAGATTTGGGAAACAGTAAACTAACTGTTCACCTTGAAAGAAAAAATATTATTTTATAGCAAACTCTTTTTAAATTCTGAAGATGAACTGAGAATGAGGAGCAATGTCTGTAGAAGGGACTTGGGCAGACACTGAGTTTCACACACTCCTTGTGAAGGCACCCGGCAGGCTGAATTCAGCATCTGAATTCCCCAGTCAGAACAAGGCTGGGCCCATTGAGCTGCTGGGATCCGCTGGCAGACGAGGCTGTCCAGCTGCTTTCCCACACATTTTCTGTCTCTTTTCTTCACTGAGAAAAACAGGTAAAATCCTTTCTGAGGCAATGTTCATATGAAACAAAACCATCATGTGTCAATGATGGTACATAAACTAATCTGAGTTTATCTCCTCTGTTTTCTTCTGCACCTCCATTTTATAAAGTAGAATTGGAAGAAAATTATGGTTGCAAAACCTGATTTTTGCCTCAATTCCGATCTTCATACAGAACTATCTGACAATTAATATTTGTTTGTACCTTTTGAAATATCTGACCTTTGGGGAACTGACAGAGCTATAATATTAGTCTTTGTATGCTAGCCTGGCTTTTAAACTCTCTGCCTAGTGGATGTAAGTTCAGTGGATACAGATCTGAAACTTGATTTCCTCAGTATAGCTGCATTAGCATTCAGCTGTGGGTATGTAAGATAATAGTATTAAAAGCAACCTTCCATCCTGTTGTCATGGATGCAGCACAGCCCAATCCTGGTAGCAGTATACCACCAGTCCTTGTACAATCTCATTTTTATCTACAAATTTTAATTTAATTACACCAGAAATTCTTTAACTATACATAATATATGGTTTTATTTTTGGTTTCCAGCATTAAAATGTAAGGATTGAGCAGCTCTGGTTCTTTGTCCAGTGCTCATTTTTTTTGCATTCCAAGTATCTGTCAGTATTAGTTATGAGACCGTGTGAAATAAGTAGCCATGAAAGATGCCTGCTTTTATGACAGAATGAGTGGTTTCATGAATTTTAAAGGAGCACATTTGTATTTTCTGTTCTTGAACTACACGGGCTACTCACAAATATGACAGAAGATAATTGTTTGAGGAATTATGATGCCTTTCAAGATTTTGCAGGATATTACTATTTTCATAATCTTTCATTTATCAGGTTATATGGCTTGATTTATTTATGTGTGTAATTTGGAAATTAAAGTACTCCCATTCTGTCAGCATAGGTACATGTTTTCTCCGTACAGCTCACACTCCTGTTAGCAAAAATAATGAATGTGCTAATTTTTTTGTCAGTTACTAAAGAAACGCGTAAGAATTGGAGGATAGTCAGGTATTATCTTGGACCACGTGAGGCAATATGCAGCGGTACGTAGTGCTCCCTCAGTGCCGTAGGATCGCGGCAGCGCGTATTTCAATATAAAACACTAACAGTGCCACCAGGCAGTGCATGTACTGCACTTTGTTAAGATTTAAATGAATGCATTGTTAGCACCAACTTCAGCAGGGATTTTGTGTGTGCGAGTAAAGGCTTCAAGCCTTTAATTGACTAAGGAAATCTTTTTAGTTGTGATTACAGGGACAGATACTCAGCTGGTGAGAACTGATGGTGCTCCATTGAATCAATTTTCATACCCCGTCTGAAGTCAATGGAGCAGTGCTCATTTATAACTCGGTACCTGGCCCATTATTACAAAAAGACATTTCAAGCTTGGTGTTTGAGTGGTACAGTAACCTTTTATTGCAGAGCTGCTTTACTCATTTCTTAAAAATTTCATCATAATCACCGGTAAAATCCCTGGGCTAATAAATTTGGTGTCATAAGCTATTTTCATTTAGTTTGAGTGTAGAACCCTATGGCTGCATCCTGTTTACTTGAGAGGATGCTTACTTTTTTATTTAACAGGCCACTGTCTTTTTAAAACCTGAAATGAAACATCTCTTTATCTATCCTCTTCTGGTTTAGTCATGAAGTGTTTGAATGTTTTCTCTTGGCAGTTTTACCGTACCTTACATCCTGTGATAACTGCACAGTAGGATTTGATTTGATGGTAAAAAACTTCTGAACATCTTTCCACATCATACATATTCGTGACATCTGAATTCTGTTGCTGAAAATCCCCTCTCAAAATTCTGCGCACGCCCATAATTAAACCACTGTGAAGGTGCAGTCAGGAAAACCAGGCATCGATGTTATGGAGTGAAAATTAAAGAGGCAAAACATCAGAGTGTCTACTGTATGTGCCTGCTGTTAGACACTCAAGCATGGAGAACAGGATACACCTCTATGGATGGATAGCTTTCCTTATTAAAAAAACACAGTAGGACGCACAGTAGGGGAACACACTAAAACAAGGCTTTGTAGTAATTTCCTTGAAAGAAATTTCCCAAGATAGCAACTTGAAAAGCTTTTAATCTTATGACTAGCTATATAGAGAGTTTTACTGTAGGTGGTATAAAAAAGACCGTTAGACTGCCGCCGATCTGGTGGAGTTTGTCCGAAACTGAAACCTGTTCCCTTCTCCCCTCACCCTCAAGAAAAGGGTTGGACTTCCCTAGCACCAAGATGAGAGAGCTGAACAGATTTATGTGAGTTAAAATTCACGTCTCTCAAGTTGGAAATTATCTTAGAAAATGGAAAACCCACCTTCCCCATCTGAGATACGTGACCAAATGTGCTGCAACTGAAGTGATCCATGAGATTAAAGTTTCTTCTACATACCTAATTTGAAGCCACTGTTGGACTTTCCCTATTGTCACTCGTGTTTTTGAGCTGATGTTTTATTTGGTTCTCTGTCCACTGGGAGGAACATAAAAGTACTGTTCATACTGTGTGGCTGTGTCCTACAGACTCCATGCATGGTGGTGTGCTAGCAGCATGCTCGTTGGTCTTTCCTGCTTGTGCTAACTACTCAGCATGACTATTAATCCACAAAGAAGAAAAAATCTGGAGAAATCCCCATGCTGGAAGGTTGTTAGATGTACTATAGCCTCACCGTGCTGGCCAGGGTTACCTGGTGCTTCACATAGCAGCCTGTGGGCCCTGTGTTGAGTGAATGCCTCCTTCCATGGGACATGCTCTGCATTTTGGGGTTGTGGCTATGAAGGGGCAGCCCCAGAAGCTCAGTGCAGGAGGTGCAACGCGAGGGTTCGGTACCTAAATGTGTGTGAGCATCAGGGAAGAGACTCAACATCTTGTGTGTGCCTCGTGTCAGCTACTGAGAGCTGAGAACAGGGAACAAACATGTCTGATAATGTGTTTCACATTGAAATAATTAAAGAGAATTGTTGCTGGAGGGAAATGTGCCTTTAAAAATTAACCCTGACATCTCACTGACAATTTGGCTTGTTACAAGAGATCTTTCTTTCTGTAGTTTTACTAAACTCGATATGCATTTTTCAGCCCCTTAGAAAATGAAGAGCCTTTGAAAACTTCCCTGTATGAGTAGTCTGTACTTATGTGAGCAGTGCCATCTATTTTCCACCGGACTGTTCACAGGACTGATGTTTAAAGGCTCAGGTCTGTATTAAATGACACATTCTCCTATGCCCTGGAGCCTGAGCTAGTTATTATTGTTTGAATCTATCTCTTGATTGCATATATTGCAGTCTTCTATCACACAGGGTGCCAGTTTTGAACGCTGTTCCTCAAATAGCCATCAAGCAGCTTGCTTTTTTATTTCTTCTTATGGCAAAACAAGCCTCAGGAAATTGAAAGCTGTAATTTCCATAAAGCACTAAAAGTTTAAAAACGCTTTTCTTGGTGGATCTGGCTATTTGAAAACAAATGTAAGGCATATGTAAGCACTATTATTTATTTTAAGAATTCTAGATATGACTAATAATTACATTCACATTTTTGTGTTTTGTAGGAAGTTAGAAGCAAGTATTAATGCTCAGGAATATTTTTTATTAATCATGTTATGGCTATAGCAGCTATCAGTTCAAAGTATGCAGCTATTTATCGGGGTGAATTCCAGTATTTCCAGTTCTTCATCTGATCTAAATTTGTTAATCCAGGGCTAGGAAATTTTGAGTTTCAATCAGCTTGTTTGATCATTTTCTAACTAATGTTAAGCTGCATTTAAATAGTGTAAGCAGAGCGTGTGAGGTGGCAGGATTGGAGGCCTGATGTTCAGGCTGCTTTCATCTGTTTGATGTTGCTTGAACTGCCTCGAATTGTGAGCGTGTGTGTGTGTGTGTTTAAAGGGCTCTCTGCCTTCTGTGTGCCTGCCAGTCAACGGGAGGAATTCAAGTACATTATTCCAGCTGCGGCGGCTCAGAATTGTGCAGTTCTCCTCCCTGAGGAGTGGCTGAGGTGCTGTTAATACAGTTTTCAGCTTCAATTCTGCAACTAACAAAATAGACGTGCAAATTTTCCTTGATAGGGTAAAGAGATTTTTGTTTTTATTTTTCTTTTGAACAATAGCGTAATATCTGACCTCTCAATAAGAAAACACAGTAAAATATATAGGAGCTAGAAAATGCTTTTAATTTGTGCACTCCTATTTGTTGTAATGATGGTATACATCAGGTGAGAATTTGATTCCAGGATCAGCACCTCCTTCCATCTTCAGTCAAGGGGAAGAGTTTTAACCCCTCATCTTCTGTCCCACTGAACTTGTATCAATTTGGGGACCTTGGGTGCAACCCTTCAGGGTGCTGAGTACCCCAGTAGGTGCTTACATCGGCAGCAGACAGCTTGTGATGTTCTTAGAACTGAACACTTCATTAGCTAAAATTAAAAACATAAAATACCTTAAAAACACTTCTCAAAAACATTTTTCTTGGCGTAAAAAGGATTTTTTCCCTTTTCTATAAAAACAGCAACTGAAGAAGTATCTGCTAGCTGCTGTGATATTTGCTATCAACCTAGCTGTGCACAACATTTCTGGTATGTTCTTTCTGGCTATTAAAACCTCATTAAAAAAATTAAAGTCTCCACAACTTACAATATTTTCCATTGAAATAGCATGTTAACACATTTCTTTAATCAGTGTGTAACTGTCAAGGGAAAGAACAATTCATCTAGTATATGCATACATTAGAAAAAAATTATCAGATTTAATTTTATTTGTTTTATATTCAGGGCTTTTTTGAAGGAATTCCTGCAGGGAAATGGTTAATCTATTTTTAACTAAAGCTTACTTTTGTAATCTATCCAGTGCTTAGAGTTCTGTCATTGATCTATGATTTATGTGATTTAAACCACCTCTTGGCTGTAACATTGGTTTCTATCCAAGATGCTGAGCTGAATACTAATTACGAGATCAAATTTATGCTGTTGGGCTAAGCAGCTGAAGGAGCTTTCCATGCAGGACTCCCTTAAACCATGCCACCGTTAAGCACTAGTGAAATATTGAGGGGGGAGGGGGAAAATACTGGAAGAGAGAAAAATATTACAGGAAAAGTGTCCTTTGAAAGCTTTATTTTCAGTTCAGTTGAATGACTGTACAGAGCTATATGCAGATATTCAGTGTGTATAAGTCTGTGAATATGCACGTGGTTAGGTATTTCCAGCAGAACCTCACTAATTCACCCTAACGATTGGGAAACCCATTGAGAAAAGCCAAATGGCATGAGTAAGCAAATGAATAAACAGGACCGAAGATATTTTATTTCAAACCGTATTTTATGCCTTTATTTTGACAAGTATCATGTTGTCAGAATGATTTATGTGATTTCATAGCATATCAGTAAATGCACTGTGGTATGTTTTCTTACAGTAAGGAGGTCTCAGTAGCAATGGCTTCGCTTTACCTCTGCTTATAGTATCTTGGCTGAGAAATAAGCCAATTTTATAGAAAATATAGATCTTAGGGTTTCCTTCAGTCAGGAGGAGTAGTGCTGTGCTGCTCGCTGCATCACCTTGGCAGGGGAGGTCGTGGTGGCAGCAATATCCTGAGTGCTGGCAGTCACAACATGTTCAAACAGCTCAATGCAGTTTGAGTGAAAATGGAGTTTTCCGTAGGAATATTGTTGATCACTCTGCTTTGAGATCGAACGCATTCCAGCGACTCATTTGACTTTCATCCGTGCTGGTGTAACGTTGAACTGTTTCATTTTGAGGATGCTGATATGTTTTAATTTGCTCAGGCTCCCAGTTTGCATTTGTGGTCTGGTTCTCATGTTTGTTACATGCTTTGCTTTGTGTTTTGTTACGTTTGGATTGTTCTAACACTCTCAGACTACAACACAGCGCGTCATTAAAATGGAACATTTTGATAACGTCCTCACCACTTCAATTTTACAAGAATCTTTTAAGATCCCATTTCCCTCTTGCACAAAGGGACTGCTGGAACACAGGAATTTCTCACAGAACAGAAATTCCAGGTTGCGCCTATTTATCCCTTCCTTTTCACTTCAGAGGGGTGAACTGCTGTGCCCTCAGGGCTCTGGAGGTGGCCAACAGAGCGATGTGTGGATGCAGGTGATGCTCAGAGGAGAAGGCTTCGGATCCTCTTTTGTTTTCCCTCTGACATCTGCCTGCCCTGACAGAGGGCTGTTCCCAGACCCCTTCTCCCTGCTGTGAGGCTGCAGGGCCCCCCCTGCTGCCGCGCTGCAATTTTATATCACTGCTGCGGTGGTTTAAAGCCATTCGCGCTCTGCCTCCATGTGAAGTCATTGCCTTGAACCCTGTTCAAGTGGCTGCGTGCAGAGGTTACGGCGCTGTGCCGCAGCCAGCAGGCCGCCGTGCTCGGGCTGTAGGAGGCCCTTTAGTGTGGAATTAGTTCCCTTTTATCCTCATCCTTGCTCGCTTCCAAAACAATACCCAAAACAAACCAAAAAAACAGGAACAAGTAAACAGAAAACCCTGAAAAACTTTCTTCCAAGGGCACTTTTGGATTAATGCTTCGCTGTTGCCTATCTGCCGCTCGCTGTCTCCTTATTTCTCTCAAAGTGGAGAAAATCCTATTGCAGCTAGATTTTTTAGCTTTTAAAAATCACCTTTGTTTATACTCCACATGATGCCATACTTGTTTTTCTCTGCGCATTGTTATAAATAATCTTCAATACAAATAATACATATTGCATACATTTGGATGAGGGTGTTGGAGTATGTGGAGGTCTGTGCCATGTAGAAGTGAGATGGGTTTGGAAACAGTTAATCAACACACCTGTGTGCATTGTTGTGTGAGGCCATCCTTCCCCACCCCATCTGCAGGCACACCGGGTTACTCAGCTGGATGCACTCAGTGGTGGATTGCCCTACAGTCTTCCATCTGCAAAACGGAGCCATGAGAAACAATCAGAATGAGCCCAGAAACGCTGAAGCAACTGCACATTGTGGCTGTGATTCTAACTGGGTCGTTTTGCAAGCTCCCTGTAGCTGGGGGGTGTGAATTTGCACTGTCATCAGAGGAGGTGTTGATCTCAAGTGAGAGTAGATAAAATAACATGAGGGAAGATGGGTCTTCAGTTAATTGCTTTCATGGTCTGAAGGACTTCAAAGCAATGTGCTACTGAAAGCCTCATTAAAGAGATTGGATATCTTACTACACTGGGCACCATCACTACAGTAATCACGGCTGGCTCCTGCACATCTCCCTTGTGCCTCCAGACACACAAGTCCACAGCCATGTTCCCTTCCGCTGTGTAAAGCACCCTCAGGAGAGCTCCACGATAGCCTTGGTAGAGTCACTTATCCCAAGTTGAGAAGAGGAATACAGCTGAAGTTATTTTTGGGATTCTTGTGCTAGCTCTGCTGCATGCATGCACGTGTGCTGGGGTTTGTCTGCTGACTGCTGCCCAAAAGTCTTTTGCTGATATCAAATATTCCATGGCTCCAACCTTCCTCTAAAATTTTATCCTGTTCCTCCCAAAACCCTCATTCAGCTTTTCTTGCTTCTTTAATTTTTTTTTAAAAAGACTTATTCAGAAACTAAAAAGAAGAAAGTTGGTTCCTGTAACTTTATTGCAGGTGTGTGAATAACCTCTTACCTCAAGAAAATCAGCAGTCTGATACTACACAGGTGATTTTGTCCTGGAGTGATAAGTGCCCTCGTTGAAGAGCAGCTGGTGGGAGGTGTGTTTGGTGTTGGTGAGAGTATGGTAGTTGAGTTAAAATGTGGTTGTAACTATACTGAATTGTCAGAGCACTAGAAACCTATACAACTGTAAAGGAGTGGAGATCTAAAAGAAAGGTGCCTGTTCTGGTGAGCTTCTTCCTTTCAATTGTTGTTGGGTCTTCGCACTGGTGTAGTCTTGCTCAAAAACAGGAAAATGGAAAGTGATGGTCAGTATGGGATGCATGTTTTCCCAGTGCTTATTGTTTCTATTTATGGTTTTATCAGGGCATATCTGAGATTTCCGTTAAAGGTTTTTCTAAAAGTGTGACAAATGCAATCTTGAGTATGAAAGAAGAAAAACTTTTTTTCAGTACACAGATTTGCAAGATGTCAAGGTTTTTGGTTTTCCTTAACCCTTGCTAACGTATCACAGCATTCTGTTCTTTGAATAGTGGTGTCGATCCTCCTGGGTCTACAAGAGCCTTTGAAACAGAGCTAATTTTTTCAGTGCTGACTATAGAGGCTTGTGATTGCAGATCTGAATGTCCCTTTTTCAACTCTGCTACCAGTGACCCACTGCATAGTAAGTGTCTTGCGTTATAAAGTGGTTATTCACAGCGGGTTTTGACCAATGCTATCTGGAGAGTGGGAGATGCCTTCCTGGCAATGGGATGTGAGCATCATGGGGCAAATCTTCAGCCAGTATGCATCCTTTTTGGTCCTGCAGATCAATGGACTTCTGTTAATTCATCTGGAACACTTGTGGCCCCAGCGAGATCACAATGAACTTTGTTCTTGACTGTGTGCAATACTTTGCTGTCAAGATGGAAAATTCTTTCTTTCTGTAATTCCCTTGAATTTTGATTCTTCCGTATGTCCTTTACTCTGTTATATACCAAAAGTTACAGTATTCTCCACGAAACCTTTGAGAGATGGTCTGTGTGATCTTTCTTTTGCTTTTATTAGGTTATTGTATTTCCGTACATGTAGGAATACTGAGCTCACCTGGATTCTCTGCTTATGTGCCACATTCATTCTGTGCAGAGATTAAACTCGGCTGATTCTGGCATGCCCATCATTACCTTAGCAAATAAAGTCCTGAATGGTTGCTTATTTTTGAAGAACTTTTGTCTTTTATTTCTCACACAGTTGCACTGAAATCTTGAGGAATGTCTCCCAGCTGATTGTCCTCTAACGGCTGCATTTGCAGGACAGTCTGCAGTGCTGTTTTGCCTGTGTTGCTGTGCTGCAGGCAAGTTTATCCTCTATTTAGTGGTGATGAACTGAAAGTTGGAATTGCCTTGTGCTTGAACGAATCCTGCTTTCAGGGATTGGCAGTGCTCCCTTGGGTCAGTGCAGTGCAGCTGAGCATGCTCCAGGTGGTGCAGCCTTCCTCTGCTCTGCGCCTGTGAGCAAGGCATTTGGAAAAACGAGTTGTGTGCAAGCACACGGTTTCAGGTTGCAAGGTGACCCTTGGGTACATCAGTCAATTTTTGTGTTTATGTGTTGTTTTTCTCATTAAGTTTCTAATTTATGTGATTTTCTTCCCCTTGTTCCCTTATGCAAATCCATATGAAAAATTAAATGGACTGTTCAGGAGGAAATGTAGAATCTGATGGCACACCAAATGCCACCCAGTGTAGAAGACAGTGAGTGGACAGAAGTTTAGTATTTCCCTGTTCTTCCATTCTGATCTCATCTGTTCATAACAATGTGTTATATAAAGCAGTGAGAAAACAGCAGACGTGGTTGGCTTTTAGAAGTTGACTTTTCAGCGTGTGGGTAAATTTTGCCATTGTAAAGCTCTGTCACTGTTCATGCAAAGAACTTACAATTGATATATTCACAGAGTTAAAAGCTGAATATGCGTTGTGAGCACGTCACAGTCACCAGCAGCATGCTTTATTAAGTTACAAGTTTATTGATTAAAAAAAAAATTGTGGGTGGCTGATGATAAAAAATCTGTTCCTCCATTGGAAAACATGTCTGAAAAAAACCTGCTGTTTTTCCAGGGTTGAGTTTTTGTTGCATTTATTGCCTTCTTGTAGAAAACCAGGGAGGGGCCAACCTCCTTCAAACATGCAGCAGCGCAGTGTTTGTGCATTGCCTTGGTCTGCCCTGCTCTCAGTCTTGGGTTGGGTCAAGAATGTGGAAACTGGGATCTATTTTGAGCAATAGGCATGCCAGATAGAAAAACCTGTACTTGTTTGAGGGTCAGCAGAGTAATTAGGGCCAACAGCTTCAGCTATAGGCGCATCACTGCTCCTTTCCCAAAGATGACTTCAGAGCATGCATTTTGCTAAGCAGTGCTCTCTAGGTCTTCCTCCTTGTTCCAAGCAAGAAGCCTTAGCTTCAAGTCAGTGCCAACCCTGCTCTCCCTCCTGCTTTACCTTGTATTATCCATTTCCCATGTCAGTGATGTTTTGACCTTCTCCAGCAGCTGTGATAATCCTGTTTTATGGGGAAAGTAAGAGAGGTTCACGTCCTCCTTACTCAGCCCATGGGTGTCCTGCACAAGGTCCTTCTAAAAATAAAGGTTGCAGTGCTCTGTGGCAGTCACTCCTCTAGGTCAGTGAATACAGCTTCTTGAAACCAGCAGGCTATGCTGTATATTCAGGCTTCGTAGATCCCATTAACATTTTGTTAATGAAATAGTGCTTTGTCAAAGAGTCTTGAAAACTTAAAAGGGTATTTAAGCTTCTTCCATGAGTCAATACCATATAATGTCAACATTGCCACGAAGGGATAATTCAGAGATGTCACACGAAGCATGTGTTATGCCATTTGCAGTCTAGCAAAACAGCTCAGCATTTATGTTGTTTAATCCATCTTCAAAAATCTTTTGTTCTGAAAAAGTTTGAGATCAATTTTGTCAGTATTTACTGACACAGAGCTGATGTAAGTCACTGTGCTCTTATTGACTTCTTCTGAGTTTAATGATTTATCCCAGCCTCAAATTAAGTCCAAATTAGGCACGGGAAGAAGCTGATCTCAAACTTCTTAGGAATACGGAGTTGACCAGCTCCCATCCTGCAGAGGGAAATGCAGCTGAAAATAGAATGAAGTAAATAGCTTGAAGTGATCTGGGACAGCACAGAAACAGTTCATAGAGTAAAGCAACATTATGTAACACTTTGCACTTATGTAATAATGTACTTTTTTGCTAAGAAGTAAATTTGAAATACAGAAATTGAGTTGAGATGTGAGCTCTGTCAGGGAGCAGGGCATGTGGACATGGGGTTAATTCTCCAAATGCGTGTGCTTCAGTACCTTGGGTTTGTGTCACTGTCACAGTGGGTCCGACTGAGGTGCAGATTCTCATGAAATCCCTCCTTCCATTCCTTTCTCCTACCTTTTTGCAGTAATTCTGTAGCTGTACCCACTGTGTGAGGAAGCAGTGTCATCCCACTGGGCATTGCAGTAATACTGTTTGTTTTGCCCTTGTGCTTTTTAATCCTTTTCCAGTAAAGCTCTGTATAATTGATGTAATGAAAGGTAGCCTCAGCTTTCTTTGAAGAAAATAGACTGCCTTACTTCATACTTGGCTGAATACAAAACACTTTCCTGTGATTATTTCTTAGCTGTATTAAATCTTGTTCAGTTTCAGACTTCCCAGATATATGGGGTCACTTCTGCAATACGCAAAATGATGTAAAGTTCTTTAAAAATAATTCATGTATTTCCATGGCAAAGGTGGGTGTTCCATTCACAGTCAGGGTTTTTCCTTCCAACCAGGCACTGCGCAGAGCGGCAGCGCTGCAGAGCTGCCTGAGGAGCTCAGCAGGAACAGAACCAGCACTGCAGCAGTGATGTGAGCAAGGGGGAATGGGCCCAGCGCTGCATTGCTGCTGTGGGCCAGGTACACCAATCCTTTCCAGTAAGGGGCATTTGCTGGCTTGAGTGCACGCAGCAGAAAGAAAAATAGTATGAGGCTCTGCAAGTGTACTCTTACGCTGTTTCAGAGCCTGAGAAATATACGGAGCGTAATACAATTGCTATTTCTGCAAAGGGTTATGGAGGGCTTGCAGCCTTGTTGCCCCAGGTGAGGTCACTGCAAGAACAACAAAAAGGAGCATAAAATCTGAGGAAAAAACCCACAATGCAAATGCAGGCAGACCTTCTGAAAGCACGTTGTGTGTATGAGCTCCGGCCTTTGTGTATCAGAGGGCCTCAGCATGCTTCGTTCTTCTTGAGATCTGCCTCACATCAGCTATGGGTGATGACAGAGTACGTGCTGTCTGTGCATAATGCAATTACATAAAGTTCTTGGAATTATCTCCCAGCTCCTAATATATTTGATCGGGAGCATTAAAAAAAATAATACACTTGCAGTGCTAAGTAAGAATGAGAATTTAAGAAGGAAAAAATGTTACCTAAGAAGCAGAATCAGACATAAAGTCTATGATCCATTTTTGCCTGCTCTTGTAGACTGAACTTGGAGTAAGGCACTGAGTCTGGAATGTTGCATTCAGCACTGCAGTAAAATGAATTGTGTGGCAATGGAGGCAGTGTTTAAAATGAATTTATAAAGACAAAAAAACCCACAAACGTACTTCTAATAAAAATATGATATTCAAAGAGTGTCCAAAAGACTTTGCTGATTTTAATGTAAACGTGATGAGTCTAAGAAAGGAGGGTAGAGATGAGTGTAGGGTGCTGCATGCTTTAACCTAGTATTTAAAAATCGGGAAGGGTAAGACCTTGAAGACATTATGTACTGAAGAACTATTATGCGTGATAGAAACAGGCATAAGGTGTATGTCTGTGGAAGTAAAGGTTGAAGGAAGGGGGAGATGGATAGTACCAGATGGGCGATGACTGTTGGAACAGATACAGGGCCCTCTGACTTGGGACAGTGTGATTAAATCCAATAAATGCAACTGCCCTCTCAATAGAAAATATGAGTTTTGCAGATACAGAGCTACCTGCATCTTAAAAAAAAAAAAAAAAAAAAAAAAAAAAAAAAAAAAAAAAAAAAAAAAGCCCCTTGCGTTACACAGAATTAATCTAAAATGTTTTAAATATGAAGTCAAATGTTTGATGCAAAGGCTCCTTAGAGAATCTACTAGATTATTATACTTCTGCTTCACTTAAAAATCCACTTTGATTTCCTTGACATCATCAGTGACATTAAACATCTGTTGATCTGCTTGAGCATGAACACTGCATCTCTTCTTGTTTCAGTTTTCCGTGCGTAGAATGAGAACTATGCCTCTATACTTTGCGTAGAAGATGAACTCTGCCAAAAGCAGCTCTGTAGGACTCTCTGGTTAGGCAGCTCCCATCATGGCACAGCTTTTGTTTTATGCTGGGTTTTCCAGGTCTGAACATAGAACGGGTAATTGCTGCCATTTGTAAAATGAATGGAGTATTTCCTCTATATGACATTAGATTGGGTAATTAAAAGAAATCAATATTCTTTACCTTTCTACCATATATTGAAAAACTGATTATTCTCATTTCCTTGTTTCAGGTGGTTTGAGCAGTGGTTTGTGGTGGTCTAGTTTATAGGAAACTTTAATGTTTAAACCAGGAGGATGCTATAGATAGAGCTAATCTGTCAGTTTTCTGGAGACCATTATGTCTCCAGTGGTTTTCAGTTTTTTTTCTAAAGAAGGCATTGCTCTGTGTGTGTCTGTGTGTGAGGGGAAAAGAGAAAGAGCATTGCCTAGAGGGTTTCAGCTATCACGCTGTCTAAATATCCCTTATTTTTAGTTGGAGTCTTCTGAATATGAGATCCCACTACAGGTAGGTGAAGTGACCTCGTCAGGTTTGAATCTGCTCTTCCCTGGCAGATGCAAGGCTGCAGCTTTGAACAGGAGCCCCCTCCTGCTCCATGCAAAGCTCTTTGAATTGCCCCTGATACGCTTCTAAGGCTCCCTGGTTGTGTGCGAGGCACTTTGAAGATGAATGCCCCAGCATAAGGAAAACATGAAACAAAACTTACTCCCTTATGTCAGAGTGTGCTGCAGATTTCTCAAAAGATCTTCAGCACAATGGCTGCTCTTTGGTGGGTGAGAGGAAATGGGCTGGTTCACCAGCTTGTCAAAGCAGCAGAGCAAGTTTTCACAGGGCTATCCATTGGGTGGTAGATGCGGCAATAGAAATGTGTTTGGGGGTCTCCACAATATCCAGGTCTGGCAAAACTTAATTCAAGAGGACTTCATTGGAATGAAAACTTTAAAAAAAAAAAAAAAAAATTAATGAAAACTATGTTGTTGTTATGTTTTCTTCCCCCTGAAGTTTGCTATGTTTTTCAGTGACCTAGCAACAAATCCCACCTCTACAGATGCACGATAGGATTTCAGGGAAGTATTTGAGAATTTGGATAATTCCCTTTCCTCATAATTCCCTCATGCTTGCTACTGGCAGTGCATATGAACCACCTCTGTCAGATGAGTGCCACAGAAACCTCTGTGGTTAAATCAAGCAAAGGGCATTTCAGTTGTATGGTTTCTCTAGGTGTCTGTAGAACAAGTCAAAAGATGTGCCACGTTCTCTCGAAGGGAAATACTTTTTGTGAAAACCACGGAGCCCACTTCCTTACGCTGTTCATTACCACCAGAATTTTCTTGTACTTTTGTGATGTGACCTGGTGTTCTGGGGGATGAAGGACTAATGGGGGAGTGGTAAAAGGGTGGAAGTTTACTATTTTTTTGACCAGTTCTGAATACTTATGTGGCAATTGGCATGAAGCTATCCATTAATGTATTTTTTAAATGTGAAGGATCTGTTCTTTTGGCCCAATCGAGTAGTGATGTATGACCCAAAACTTTTTATTATCATCAGATGAATGAACTCATTTTCTTGATAGGTTAATGGACATATAATGTAAAAAACCTGAACTGATGTCCCAGGAGAGACCAGGTGCAGAAATAGAAGGGAAAAGGAATAATAAATTAAAAAAAAAAAAGTATATAGGGATTTGTGACATTCTTCTCAGTTCTTTTTGGATAATCACACTGAAACATTCAAACTCCCTGTGAAGTAAATGGAGAAAAGCAGAACCCTCTGGGTCACAATTCTACTCTATATGTGATAGATCCCCTTCCATCCAATCAATTAATTGCATCCTAAAATCATCTATTTCTCACCATTGACTTTAAAGGGATTTTAGATGACTAGCTCCGATATAGCTGTCTACAGAATAAGTGATTAAAGTTAGGTTAGATGAGCTGGCAAACCATGAGGACTTTTTTCTTCCTTCGTGCAAACTCCTAAATCAAAGGCATCTCATCAGACTATTATAAAATGCAGGCTTCAGAGGGATAGTTGTCTACTTCCATATTCTGGCCTCTGATGGGAGGAGGGAGACTCCCATCAGTTTTGAGAGAGGTAAAGATTTCTCTCTCTTTCTCTCTCTCAATCACGGTCATATTGGGAAGCGTAGACATTTGTCAAATCATAGCCAAGTGCGTAGATGGTTCTGTTTGTCTTTATGGTATTACAGCAAAAGTGGGATAAAGGGTCTTTTTTAACGATGCTAATGGTCACGCTGGTTCTCAACACTTACCAGCAGGAGCAGCTGCAGTCCATGTGACACTGTACACTAACCTCTGTAACAGCCCTCTCCCTGTGGCTGCAAAATATGAATAAGCTGTAGGTGGTTATTAATGGGAATCTTCCCAAAGAAGCATTTATCAATCCACCAGAGAGAAATTATTACAAAAAATCCATGCAAGTTTTTTCTGTTTTATGTTTGGTTTTCAAATACAGGTAAGGTTGTAACTGATTTAAGTGTGATCTATGAGCTTCTGGCAACTGGCGAATATTTCCTTTGGGCTAGAGAAGTTGGCAAGCCTGATGCATACTGTACTCTTAAAGTCAATATTAAATTCAAGGAGTGGAGAGAGCAAAGCAAGGGATGACAGTTTAGTTTGAAATCAGAAAGGCACTCGCTGTGACACAGCGCATACATTTGTGTCCTCTAATCTAAAGTTTAATTTGTCATGATGGCTAAAGTTTCAAATTATTGTTTAAACCTACAAACAAAGCGAGTGCCCCTTTTCCTATCTATAAGTAATGCTCTTCTGCCAAGTGATAGGCATGAATATTTTTCTCCTAATCAAATCTACATATCTTTGTCTCTGATAGTCCACTGCTGAATATTGATGGTTGTAATAATTGGCTCTTTATTGGTACATTGGGTTTTCTCTGGGATGTTTCAGCTTTCTGCAGAAAAACCTTTTCAGTTTTGTTTCTTTTATGGTTGGGTATTTGCAAAAGTTGCTAATTCTGGTGGGACTGTAGGACTGTGAGCATGAGTCAGTGCTGTAATTTGTTGTGCAGATCATGTGTCGGTATCTGGTATCTCTCCATTTATCTTTTCTAGTAGAAATACCTCTGCTGTCATTGGCTACATTTAGCAAGCAAATGCAATCTTTCTCCTCTGTCTGTTATTTTCTATCTGTTTCTAGCTTCAAGGGTTGGTGGCACTCTATGGTGGCTAAATGCAAGAAAATCTAATAATGTCTTTCTAATATACCCATTTATCTGGTATCATATTTTATTTTAACTCTTAATGCAACTGTATAATCATTGCTCCATTGCCGTAATTGGATTTGGAAGTATATTTGTGCAATTAAATTACATCTATAGCATTTCTATAAGCTTATCCAGAGTAATTAGTAATCTTATAATTTTTATTGGAATCATATTTTATATCCACTGCACTCATTTTTCTCTTCATATTCTTCAGCACAGTTGCACCCGCTTTGCTTTTTACACTGGAATTTCTGGCATAAACAATCATTAAGATTTCTTTTTCTCCACTGTGAATGTGAACAGTCTAATCCAGCTTTCATTGAAGTCAATGGTAATCTTCTCATTTACTTCAGTGGAAACTGGATCAAGCTAATCGGCTGCAAATTGCATTCAAGGCAAAGCCACATCTTATCACTGAAATCATTGTGTAACAAAGCATTATATATTGATAGAAGATGTAAAACAGTTGATTGTTTATGTATTTTCTTGCCAGATATTTCGAAGATTGTCTAATTCAAATTTATTACTTTTTAGCTCATAAGTTATAGTGTTCCACCAATTTTTAAAATACTTTTAGCATGATCTTCTTGATAAGTTAAAAACCTTTTCACCCAAAGATTCTTTTCAAAAGGTCTAGAACTTTGCTTTCCAGACATTGTCAGCTACATACCCCATTCAATCTTCACTTTATTTAAAAAAAAGTGTAAAAATGTATTTTTCATTTTTAATTGAAAAACAAATAATCAGCTCCCTCTTATGTCCCATCAGGGCTGTATTAGTCCATTAATATAGCTGATTCTTTTGTTGCTGAATAAGAAAATCTGCACACACCTCAATCCATAGCCACTATTATGGCAAACTGTACTCCTAAACAGTAAAAAAACTTACGATGGTCACTTTTCTCTGAAAGTTTTATTTCACAACTGCAGAATGCTTAATATATGTGCCAAGTCATGTATTTGTAGATGTATTAAAAAAAAAACAAAAAGCAACATTGCAACTTGCTTGCTAAGGAGTTATTTTTCTTTTCTGCAGAGCTCTCTGTTGATTAAAGGTTTGTTGCTTGGTACTGTGTCTCTCCCCTTCAGGCAATTAATGATTGCAGACAACTCTCTAATCTACAGTTTTGGGGAAAGGTTATTGAGAAGGTGATGCAGCAACAACTGTAATTGTTTCTGTGGCTTAGAAATTACTCTTTGTGGGCCAGGTATGGAAGGGTCTTTTGCAACCTAAATGATACTGTGATCAGATCCTGGAGTTCAGAGTGAAAGTGGTGCTGGTATCCAGGACTGAAAACATTTTTGTGTGTTATTTATTCAAAATTTGTGCCAGTCTAAGGTTGGAAAGAACACTGTGAGTGATAGTAAGCTGCTATTCAGTACTTGAAAGTAAAAAGTCAAAGTGAATGGTGCCCATCACATTCTGGACAGAAGTTGATCCTAGTAGACTTGAGGATTTAGCCCTTGTATGCCCAGCCTTTTGTCTGCAAACAGGTTGATCTAGCAATTTGCAGTGTTTTGTATTATTCTTTGGAGAAGAGTTGTTTATGAATGTTACATGAAAACAAAAATCTTAAGCTTAGTAATTTCATTAATAATAATTTGATTGATGCAGTGGGAGCAACCATGCAGCTGTAATACAAATCCTAAATACAGCAGTTATCTGCATACTGTGCCTCCCCACCAGCAGTGCTCCCAGATCAAGGGAACAACCTCAGCAGAGGTTGGATTTTTACCAGTAGATGCACGTGAGCAATTTGTACTGAAGTTTTGTCAAAAAATGACTAGTGTTTTGCCACTTAAATCCATGGAAACATCACAATGTTCTTTTAGAAATGACTCCGTGAATTAATTGCAAATTACTTATTAATGAAACAAATATTTAGCTGTCACTGGAACTAAACCACATGATATGCTTAATGATTATTTTTTGAGAAAACACTTTTGTGTTTGTTTGATCTGCATAGTGTTAACAGCAGTAGAGAAAGAGGTGGTATTTGGTGTTGGACTGGAAACTTGAAACTTGAAAGAAAAAGAACGGGAGGAAAACTGTCAGCCAAATAACTGCAAAATAGGTGAAAAACCCAAAGAAATAACAACTCCTTAAAAAACATGCTGGAAAGCCCTCTTGCTGTAGGCAGCCTTGATTAGGTCATGAGAGTAAAATACGGTGACACCATGTGCCTAACAGGGCTATATATGCATGTTTTTTTTTTCCGTTTGCTCTCAGCTGTAAGGGATGGGCATTAATAGGTAATAACCCTTTACTCTCTTTGCTGTGCTATGGATGCTGTTTACAAGACCAGAAACAGGTCAGTATACGAGCAAGGTACATCCGCGTTATGAATACGTCTCAGGTGTCCTTGTGCTGTTGCTGCTAAATTATTTACCACTCAGCAAGCGTGTGCCCGCGTGCGGTATTTGGAGGAGGGTATCTGAGGTGAAATCCCATCAGTTTACCCAGAGCTGACACTGGAATATTCATTATCACATTAAATCTAACCGCAACGAAAATGAAGCCTTCCGCTGATTATGTGCTTGCATAAAAGATTTCTTTGGTGGTGAGTTCTGTGCCAGAGACCTGAATATAAAATCTAGTGAGTGGAAACTATTATTTTTATGGTAAATTTGCTTTCTTGGAAGTTATGAGACTTGACGGGTTTAAATTCTGTTTTAAACCTGCAGTGTATTATATGATTTTTTTAAAACTGGCCACAAGAAATACTAGCACACATCACATGTGCTCAGTCTCAGCCATCAGCATGACTCGGGATTTCCCATGCAATGAAGAAAGCGGCAGATTTGATAACAGGAGAATGGTACCTATCTATTTCAGTATAATGCTAGTTTTGCAAGGTTGGATGGTGAGTGCTGGGGCAGGCAGTGCTGCTGGCACACACCTGCCTTTTCCAAAGGTGAGCATCTAAAGAAACAGGAGAATCAATCCTTTCTGTAAGAGTGATGATTCACTCTCAATTAGCAACTTATTGAAATCTGCAGCTGATTGCATCGACACAAAGAATTTTGCAAAATAAAAATACAGTTTCTCCATCCCGTTACAATAGACTTCCTACTCTGGCAAATGGCATGGAATTAACATTGCGTTCTGAAGTTTAGTCATAAATGGCAATTGATAAAGCTCGATTTGAGTCACGGCTGCATCAAAACCATCATCTTCCAGAGTAACATCAACATGCTTTCTCAGGAAGCTGAAAATACCTTATGGCACATTCTTTGTTTTACTTCTCCTGTTATCATCTGAAGTTGTATGTATTCTTAATGAGCAAGAATAAAATACAAACATACAGTAGATACAAATCAGGTTAAACTGGTACTTGTAGAGAGTGTAGACAGAAACACAATGGACTGTAATTGAGAGGCAAATCTAAGTTTAATCAACATTTAAAGGAGGAATTGCCTGTGCCACAAATCCCCTTTTATATTGCACTTAACATCCTCTTACCTGCCCTTTAGTTTTCATGGTTTTTCTTATCTTGACAATCATATTTCAGCAGGATCTGCTTACTCACTGCCCATATGCTTTTCCTTTTACTGTCGCATTAATGCCAGAACGCCATCCCAATAGTTTTCTCCTACCACACTTTGATGCCAGACATCCAGGGATTTGCATTTTTTTCATTTATATTCAATTTGGTTTCATTCATGTTTAATGAAAAAAAAAATAATAGAAAATCAGCCCCACAACCAAATGCTGGTTTGTGGGCAAAACAAGTGCTGTTCTGTTCTCCAATGTAAAGGTCTAGAGCAGGGGAATATGAGAATAACAAGAGGCAAACTCAGCTCTTTTTGGACTCCCACAGAAGTTACATATGATTTTGTACTGCTTACAAGCCTATATATAATATATATATCATAGAAACCAGATTTAATTCAACATGTAACAGTGAAGTAGTTCATGGACATGTTCTGCTCAGTGATCCAAGAGTATAAGTGGAGCATGGTGCTGCCTTGTGGCATGACTCCAGTATGTTCTCTGCAAAGACACTCATTACTGTGATGGCAAAATACAACACAAATCACCTTCTTTCTTGGTGGATGTTTCTGGCCTTTTCTCAGCAAACAAACTTGAAATGGGATGGGGTACAGATGGGTCGCATCCTGCTGTTCCTGGGCAGCACGAGGCCACTTGGCAGCTTGCATTCACCTGAGTGTCTCCAGTTCAGTGGTGTGGGACCTGGCGTTGGTGAGAAGGGGCTGAAGAGAAGTTGCTTCTCAGGCTGATGGCTGAAACGGTGAATCAGAGGAAAGAGATGATTTGGTTAATGAGTATGTGATAAGGAAAGCAGAAACTGGGGCAGATGTCTGAAATTGAGAAGCCAGCACTGGGTTGGTGATGGGACTAACAAAGGCGAAGGGGTTAGAAATAGAAGGGATGATTTTACTAGTGGAAGCAGGATTTAGCAAGAAAATGGAAAGGGAATAATATGAACTGTGTTGAAAGCATTATTATTAATAATAATTATTTATTTACTTAGGAACGGTTTGTTTTGTATCTTCTTCTTTTGTATCTTCTATCAGAAAGAAGACAAGCTATAAATGCAGGCTTTAACTTTTGCTTTATTTTTTAGAGAAAAATCTTCTGTCTTATTAATATCTCATAAGCAAATACAGTGAAAACATTCAGAGTCATAGAGATAAATGATGAAAATGACTAACCATTGAAACATGGTTCCACACTGAGCACGTAATTGTCAATTAAAGCATTACTTTATTTTCCACTTGAAAGTATACAATTTTAGGTCTTGATCTTACACCGCTTGGCACATGGCAGAGGAATAAGAAGCCCACTGGGCTCCCCAAGGGGGCTGGGCTCCTCCTGCAGCCATGCACGTTGGGATTGTGGCTCTAAATAGTGCTCCCTGGCTCAGGTACTACCTCATCTGTTATATGTGCAGGCTGCCTTCTCGGTGGCACCTTGATCATAGATCAGGGGCTGCAGCGTCACCATTGAAAATAACAATAATAATAGAAAGATTGCTAATAGTCAGTAATTGTGGTACTGTATTATTTATGGTTAACTTAAAAAGAGAGGGAGTTCATCTTCGGACCACGGTGGTAGTCGCAAGCATCGAAGCAGGAAAAAAACCTTTCACTGGCGTTGAAATTTCAGTCGTGAGATGTAAAAGGAAGTTGAGTTGAATGCTGAGGAAATTCAGAAAGATAAAAACGATTTCAGTTTGGTAGTTCTTCACTGGTTTTGCAGTTTGGCAGCTGTCAACATCTCAAAATATCATCTCACCCAAACTGTTGAAAGAAAGAAACCCTTTGATTTTTCCCATGAGACTCTGAAGCTGAAAATGGACTCTTTGTAGTCTCAGCCTCATTTCAGACAGTTTTTTTTTTTTTTAAAACATTCTTTCTGGCAGGAACAACTAATTCATAAATAGAGTCTCTGTTAATTAAATAAGTTTTATCGTTTTAACTTGCCTTGTAAAATGAAAAAGAGAAAGTAAATCTCTAGCATATTTCCTTCTTTATTACAAATCTTAAGAGACTAAGCAGCACATTTCTTGCATCATTAATAATGCAAATTAGTTTTTGTTTGGGTCTCACATAAGTTTATGGTTAGAAGTAAATATTTAACGCACAAATCGGGGAAATCAAATCATATATAGTATAGATTTTACTTTCTAGTTATTGAAAGTTAATGTGAGATTGGAGCACCGTGGTTTCTGTTTATTTAACCTCTCTCGCTCTTGCTTTTCTCTCAGTAGAACTCTTTGTAACTTGTCATTAAACACCGTTATATTCCTCCAATATCTGTTTTTACTATCTTTACAGTAGCCACAGTGTTCAGTGTTTAATGCCATTTTAAAGTAAAGGTTAAACATATATAGCATAGTTAGTGCTATACAGATTGTATTTTTGGTCTTGATTATTGGCAGGAAAACCAGGTGATTATTTACAATAATACCTAAAAATGTGTTGACCTTGCAGCCGTTTCTCTTAGTTTGCTTAATGAAGCAATAGTCAGACAGCCAAATCAGATTAAACACCCTTCCAAGCACTATATGGCAGTGCCTCGTGAGGGTGAGCATAGAACTCTTTGATGTTTCCTTCTTAACTCAGGGATTTGGGGTTGGACTTGATGATCTCTAGAGGCCCCTCTAACCCCTACAATTCTGTGATTCTGTGAATAGCTTGTGGTTAGTGTATATATCTTATAGTAGACTTTTCTGCCCAATGTTTTTGCATATTATTCTCAGAAATATTGGGAATGTTTCTGTGGAATGTTTGTGGCTTTGCAGGACATCCATACTGGCAATGCTGAAGCGTACAAGAGCAACAACGTGGCACACTTCAAGTGAGACTTGGTACACCTCTGTTTTAAACAGTAATCAATATAAACGATATGCTCCCTGTATAAATGCAAGATTTTCACATGTGCGTCCCCAGACAAATTACAGACATTTCACAATGACATCCATGCTTTTTTCTTTTTTTTTTTCTTTTTTTTTTTTGTGGTGGATAGCAAAAAATAATAAGTATCCTGTTATTTTTGTGCATGAAATCTGATAGTGAATAAGACACCAGAGAGAATTCTCTGGTGATAAAAATTTAAATAGATCCATTTATCAACGTGACAGAGATTTGACCTGAAAGTTAAAGTGTTTGAAAGTTAAGTGGGGTTGTATAGCAAAAGTTGCGGCTGCGCTGCAGATAGACTCTAGTTTTTGTAAGTTATTAAATCAAAATAAAAGATATTGACAAAACAATAAATTGCCCGTATCACCCCATCTAATAGCTTCTGGGAGCACTAAATACATTCTCCACACTAAAGATGTGTGAAGCCTTTTTCTTTCGCATGCTTTTGTCCTAGCAGCCGTGCCGTGGGTGGCTGTGTAGCACTGCAGTGAGCGCTGTGCCAGCAGCGTGCATAGAGCAGGAGTAGGGGCACTGCGCTCTGCCAGCATCACTGCTGGACTTTGCAGATGGGGACTTAACTGTGCTCCTGGGCATGAGAAAATAAAATGAGGGTGCTGATATCTTCTAGATGAAGGGGAATTGGGGAACAGCTGCTCCATGGGGTGTGCACCCCATGCCCTGAGCCATTTTTGGGAGCGAGGAGCCTGGGCAGTCAGTGCAGCCTGCGTTATGATGCTGTGTTTGGAGGGGTGGATTTGCTGTAGGGGAGCTCTTCCCCTATTCCCCCCCCCCCCCAACCCCCCTGGTTTATTGGCTGGAACCTGTTTCCTCCTCTGGCTGTTCAGCCTCCACGGGGTTACAGGGGCATACCCCCCACCTACAGCTTCCCCACTGAGGAGAGAATGAGTCTGGCTCTCTTTAGCTTGAAAACGGCACAGATTTGAGACTATTTCCCCTCCTGCCGGCTTTTCCATGGAGAGCAGCACAGAAGACATTACTATTTATAGTGCACAGTGCATGTACACAGCATGGTGTCCACCAGCTTTTCAAGAGAGCATCCCACCAGCCTGAGGGGGTCGTGCTCAGCTGTCCTGGGGGGATGGGGCCCTGGTCTGCCCTGCATGCGGGAGGCAGGTGTTTTTGGGTGCATAGCACCCATCTGCCCTTGCAAAGATATGGGTTTCTTTTACTTATTTTTACACTAAAAGACTTGCTTCCATGTCCAAAGATAAAGTTATGTTCTCAGCATGAATAACATCGGAGTTTTAAGGTGAGGAAGAGGGGTTGCCATAAAGCACTGATGGTACAAAGGAGTTGTGTTGCATTTGCAGAGTCTGGTTTGGGGTCAGAGTGCTCATCTGGGCTGGCAGCCACAGACATACCCAAATGTGCACCCCTGGAGCTTTGTATTTCTAGGCAGTGTGTGACTCACCATGCAGTCCTATCTGTGCATCCCACTTCAAAAGAGTACAAACACTGCTGCTTTCCTATTTATTATCTAATATTTCTAGTATTGCAGGGCTTTTATGCAGCAAGGCTCTAAAAGGTATTCTTACAACCTGAGGAGCCCCAGCTGAGGACAAAGTCCCACTCAGTGACCATGCCTCTGTCTTACAAAGCATCCCTGTAAAGAGGCAGAACAGTCATGGCTTGAAAGGAAATGAAGACAAAAAACTGTATTGGTTTAATTGAGGCCTTTTAGGGAGGTTTTTGGGGGATGATGGCCAGCAGTAGGTTCCCCTCTGCCCGCTCAGTGCCCGGATCCTGTGTGACGTGACGTCTCCTTTTATTTGTTTATGGCTTTGAAAAATCAGAGCATCTTCATCCAAGCTCCATTCTTGATATGAAAAAGATAGCTGACAATAGCAATAAAAATAACAGTAAGCAGTTGGAAAGGCCCAGCTCAAATCATGCTCTGTCAACAGCTTTGCAATCTGTATAAATATGAGTGGAAAGACAAACAACTCTGATTTCTCTTTAAGAATGTGAGTATCCATTGTCGTAGATTTAAATTAGGATGTTTTACTTGTACTGTATGTAAATTCATTCTTGGCAAATAACCCATGTCCACTAATGTATGTGTATTTTGGGTCTGTATAGTTTTGGTCTCTATGAAATACAATGAAATTTGATAGCACACAGAAATACTTGCATGGAATGTCACATTTTTTGTGTGTGCTTCTCACATATCCATAAAAGAGTTTACACATTTCTAATTACTCATTCAAAAAGAGACTTTACAGCACTTTTAAAAGAGAGCCAATTTTTTCCCCACTGTGTTCTGTTTTTACAGCTTGTGGAAAGCTTATTTAACGAAAGTTTAAGTAATCAGCGAAAGTCATTTCTGAGAAAAGACTGACAGATACGAAGCCTCTTTTCACACTTCATAAGAGGTGGAGATAGTAGCCATAAAATTTACAACTGAATAGTGCTCTGTTTAGCTTAAGTTATAGAATTATTAGTTTTTCAGGCACGTGATAGATTCTAGAGAGGTTAAGTGTTATAAATAATTCTGTGTGCTTTGTATAGCTGAGATGTGTGTGCAATACTAATAACAACCTAACCCTCCAAACCCAGCGTCCTGCTCACTCCCACGGAGCTGATGTTGAGCTGAAAATGTTTGTTTGGAGCTGATTTAGCTTCATGGTATATTAATAAAATGCAATATATTCTCTTTGGAGGGGCTCACCTCTGGTCATGAATGTACAAATTTCTGGGCCATGGAAAGGAAAAGCCAGAGGATGTTGGGTGAGAAATGAGGCACCGGGGAGCTGAGCTCCATCATCAGGTCTGTGCTAGCTCCTGCAGAGTGGGGACCTCAGGTGTGGCTGAGGACGGCTGCTAGTTTTACCGGATCTTGTTCAGCCAGTGGAGAACTCTTTCTGCAGCCTTGGGATCAAAATTTGTCTCATTCCCGGTGGCTCAAGGAAGTATAGAGCTGGAGCACATACCTATAAGAGAGGACTTACAGAGTGACTGAGAAGTGATTTATTTTGCAGGTTTGGACCATTTATGTGTAAAAAGAGCAGGATAATGAGGAAGAGCTTGGCTGTACTATGTGACTGAACAGTTCAGGAGAAGCTCTCATTTCAGCTCATACAAATTTGCATGCTTTATAGAGATGGTAGCAGGCATCCAAATGTGATTCTTGCTGAATGTTATGAGATGTCCAGATGTTATGGCAATGGGTGACACATAGAAGTACTTACTGCTGCATCAAAATAAGAAAACAAACACATTTATTAAAGGTGTTTAAATGTTAAGCTCTCCATATCACCCTTCCATCCCAGAGTTTTTGTAGTGCTTTAGATGTATGAGCTTACCTAGGAACAAACAGCAGAAATGTCTTCATAGTTATTTAAAATAGCATAAAGTGTGTGAGCCAGAGTCAGGTCCCATTGAAATCACCTTGAGGTTTGCCAGTGATTTCAAGGATGGGAACAGGGCCTGCATTTTGCTCAGTCAGGGATGTTTTGTTCATTCTCACTGTGGCAGCTGGGGTACAACATCAGCACAGCAAAGTGGCTTTGCCATACAACTTGTGTTGATCTGCAGTTTAAGTGTAGCATCGTTTTTAATTTAATTTTATTTTTTGTCAGCCTAATGTAGCCAGACCCATAAAGTTCACTCTTGCACCAGATTATAGCAAGGCCTGTGTAGCATTTGTCAGTCGTGCAGAAATGGTGGTGGCACTTTGTTCCTGACCAAGAGCTGGATTTTGTGCTGAAGATTTTGGTAATTCATACGTGCAGAATTATTTTGGGCATAGTTTTAGTTCTGGGGAAATGATGCTGAGAGGTGCTTTGTACACGTGGCATTTGTGGAGAACGATGTGTGTGCCGAGTGCCATTTGAAAGCTGATACGACACCATTAGCTGCTCTATTAACAAGCACTTTAACTAAATATACAGCAAATTCTCCTGTGTATCTACACAATGCAGGAAAAGTGCTTATCAAACCAGTTTGCAAATTCTCAGTGTTTATCTCCAACGTCTATCTCACCTCAGTTTAATGTTTTCTGGGCTTTAACACTTAATTTTCAGGTACAAGTCTCAATGATGGGAGAAGTGCCTCAGTTTTGCAAACCCTATTGATTTTCAGCTTTGGCCCTGATACCAATTCCTAAATCCTATTCAGTTTGCTCTGAAAACTGTATTCTGGAGGCGTTCAGCGATCCTGCATTCAAATGGTTAATTTGCACTATGTTCTGTTAAAGAAAAGGAAAACTGTCACCCTGTCATTTCAGAGTCTGACACTAAGCTTGTCAAAAGAGACAGCTGTTAAACTGAATTACTGTTGACATGCAGAGAAACGGCCCTTGCCAGATGTAAAGGACATCTGCGGCAATGAAGTGGTACAGGGTGGCTTTTAAAATGTGGTCATACTGGTATTTGAATAGAACGTCTATGGCATTAAAACGTGGCCTTGACTCAGACAGTTTAAGGCAGCGAACCAGAGCCAATGAGAAGCACAAAGAAGTGCTGATCTGTTGCTATATCCATAACTTATGCATGAATATGAAAACAGTGCGGTGTCAAAGCTATTAAGCTCTTATCTTGTATCCAGGAGGATGTGGGTTTAAAACACAGTAGGAAATATTTTGTATTTCTGGGTCCTTGAATGCACAGATAGGTGAGGTGTGAATTCATAAGGTGGATTATGCGGGGAATGAATAGAAATAAGTCTTCTTGTCTCCAGCTAACAACTGCTCAGATAGGAATTGCAGAGGGCATTAAGCTGTGCAGTGAGCATGGGATGTGTCTCACCAGCGCTGATACGGCTGCAGCAAGTGGGGAGTGGAGGTGGAAGTGGGCACGTGGAAGCGGAACCAGCTGCACGGAGAAGTCAGCAGCATTTTGTCCACGTGCCTTAACAGGACTTACATTAAAGAGTTGCAATACCAAATTCATTTTGTTAAAAAAACAACAACAACAACAAACAAAAACACAGAGATGATGAATATTTTATGATTGAGGTATTGAACTGACAGTAGGGAATTCTGCATGTTATATAAGTGTATGAGTCTTAGATTTGCATGTTTTTAGGGAAGAAATAAAGCTGTTTTTGCAAAAAAACATATTAAGCAATTTTTGCTAAATGTATGAAAAATGAAATGTTATGAGATGAAACGTATTCATTATGAAATGAAATTGATGTTTGATGCTAGAAAAAAAAATTGAGACAAAACATCATTTTGAATATGTTAGCAGATCATATCTTGATGATTTATTTGTATGTTTAGTGGTGGCAGAAACCAAAGAGTTTGCCATCTGTAGGGAAGAAGGCAAATGATATTTCCAAATCATGTGGGACAGAATGCTCCTTAGTGCAGGAAAGCAATAACAGTGTGTTCTAAGCAGTGCAAAAGCTGGAAGGGTCAGGTGTGAGAGGTGTTTTCTCTCCTTGTAAGAGGGATATTTTCTTTTAGAGAACCTGGGTTTCTCCATACAGCATGACTCATTCCCCTGCACTTCCTCTGAGGGTCTGAGATCATCTGACCTGGAGTCCCATGTTGTTCTGACGGCATCCCTTTACCATGAAAATGCATTTATCAGCAGCTGGCAGAGGTCTCCCAGGTATGAAGGAGGCAGTAAGCGGTTGGTATTCAATCACCATGGCATTGGGTGGGACGCAGAACAGTGCTGGGTTTCTGCCATCCCCAGGAGTCAGGGTGCCCTGCTTTGTCCCAGGCTCTGCTCACAGCCTGTCAAAAGCAGTGGTCTGTGCTGGGCTGTGGGATGTTACATTGGTCGGTTCTCCCAGATTAACCTCTGTATGGGGACAGTATTGCTGCTTGACAGGCACACCAATGTTAGTGGGCTGCTGGCCAACTCTGTCCAGTGTGTGCTGCAAGCCACGAAAGGGAGGAAAACTTTGTTAGCATTTTGATAAGATCTCAATGACAAATACAGGAAAGTAAGTGTAAATAAAAATGTGTAATTAGAGAGGTATGTATTCCAGCTTCCAGAAGACAAGAAGGCATGTGGCTGCCTAGCAGGGCTGCCACCATTCCGTGTCTGTGCTGTGGGGACCACTTCCAGCCCGGGAGGGACAGGGAGAGACACCCGAAAGGGGATCACTTCACATTCATTTTCTGCCTTCCTGTGCAGATGCTGTGCATGCTGTTGTCTGGGCTAAACCAGCAGCACCAGTACTGAAGTGCTCTGCAAAGGCATTCCTGCTGCTGGGAGGTGATGGGTTTGGGGATGCTGTCTTCCTCAACAGTCTCAGGAGAATTATCCGACCAAAAGCTCAAGTACACCTTCACCACAAGGATGATGTGTGCTGCAGTGAGAAAGTTTGAAATCTCAATATCCACTCTTTACTGTTCAAGGAGAGCTCCAGCTCTGTTTCAGGTTTCATCCAGTGCAGACACGTTTATTTATGTAAGTTTAGCTACACTGTAATTATTAACTTTTTATGAACAAGCATGAAATGGGCTATTTAAACAAACAGCAACAACTGTGGAGTTAGATGGCAGGTTCATCTGTGCTAACTCTTCTAATATCATCATTAGATTATTAAGGCTTTTCATGAAAAATCTTTCTCGTGTTCTGAGCTTTCATGCAGCTTCTGATTTTGATTGACACTAAAATAAAATAACTAACCTATAAATTATAAAGTATGACTTAAATGATGTATAAATGCCTTATCTGTAAATCACTGCAAGGATCATCAGTGTGCAATGTTTGCGATTCTAGAAAATAAAAATACACTACCAAGATGATAATAAGGCAGAATGCAGTTTTTTTCCAGTGAATACTCCCACTGCACACTCACGTTAATTTGTAATAATCAGACAAAGAAAAAAGCCCAATGCCATCAGCCCTCTGACCTTCCTGGGTAAAAAAATTAGTCACAGATATGCACCTCAAAATCTTTGTGAGTCATCAAACAGCCAAATTTCTGTCACTGAAGTCACTCCTAAACTGATGTCTGTAAGTATGTTTGTACTCACCTGTTTGCTGACGTTGCAAAGGCATCTTTCTTCCTCACTTTGTTCAATCTGAGAAATGAACCTTTCTGAGTGCTGTGTATTCCCTGCAAGACGCTTTCTGCCCGTGGTGTGTTGTACAGTGAGCAGGGTGAGTTACCCCCGCTGAAGATCTACCCGCAAGCTTTAGTTTCTCATTGAAGTATCACAGACAGCACTGGAACTAGGTCACTGACAAACAGAAAAGAATACACAATGGCTTGTTGTAGTCCATCATTTGTTTGAAAAGCCAGAGAACTCCGTGGAGCGAAAGGACTCCACGTTACTTTTTAAATACCATGCTTACATTATTGTTTCTAGTTCCATTTTATATAGCCAGATAGATGTTCATAGCTGTGGTAGTTATTCTGTCCAAAGCCATCAATGCCATGGGCTCAGGGTTAGCTCAGAGAGGCCATCATGTATTATTAGTGCTCGGTGAGTACTATCAATGTGCTTTCAATTTGGCTATACCAGTCCTATAGTGAAAGACATGGCTCTTGCTCCCATGGGCGCTGCAGTGTAAAATGACTTAATAGTACATTTTGGGAAAGATCTAAATGCATGTTATAAATGACTAATTTATTGCTTGAACTTAGCATTTTCCCTGCTTAGAGGTATAATGATTTCTATGAATATTTCACTGTAAAATAGGTATTCTTTTTCTCTGCAGTATGAATCTTCCAAATGAAGTGTTTGTCACTGTTCCTTGCTAGGATGCTCATGGCATATTCCTGGCAAACACCTAAAATTCAGTTTCCAAGGCTGTGGACAGCAAAGGGCATGTCAACAGAGACAAAATGAGACTGCTGCTGGTAAACATCCTCACAATGATAGGAACACTTCTCAATGTTGAAAGCCATCACAGGAGTTAAGATATGCATGCATGCTGTAACTCCATGTGTGGTCAAAATACCAGGCAACATTTAATTTGGATTTCTGCAGTTCAGCACTGCAAAGAGTTCAGGATCTTCATAAACTATAAATCTTACAGAACCACAGAATCATTAAATTGGGAAAATCATCTAGTCCAACTGACCACCTATCACCCACTAAATTGTGTCCTTCAGTGCCCCATCTCCCTGTTTCTTGAATACTTCCAGGCATGGTGACTCCATCACCTCCCTGGGCAGCCTATGCCAATGTATCACCACTGTACTCAACCTGAACCTGATGTGTCTTGAGGCCATCAGCTCTCGTCTTATCACTGTTACCTGGGAGAAGAGGCTGACCCACCTTGCCACAATCTTCTTGCAGAGAGCAATTTTTAGTGGTGCAAAACCTTTTGTGATCTGTACTGATTCACAACCTGACTGTCTCAGTGTAAGGTCATGAGGAATTACAGTGGAAATATCTGGGAGTCCCCTGAGGCTGACTTGCAGCCTGGTGACCAACACACTGCGTTTGTTTATGTGGCTACTTGGCCATTCTTACTGCTTCTCTTATATGAACTAATTTACCTAATAAAGCACCCCTTGCAATAACCAATGATTCATTACACTGAAAACCCACAGGAAAAATTAATTGAATGAGAAGTATATAAGAGGAATGCTTGACTTTTGTATTTCTAGTGACCTAGATATTTAGTGCTTTCCTTATGCTGAGTTCTTGTAAGCTACAGGAGAGGTTTTTACCTTGAGCCACAGGGAGTTCTGCTGGCTTAGAGTGTGGTGATATTTCCTAGACACACTGAATCCAGTTCATTTATCATCAATATCCACAGGAAATAATAATCTGTTTATACATCACATTTTTCTGAGCTCTGCAAGGTTCTTGTTATGAATTCTTTCCAGCTGCTTTTCTCATTCCCAGAGAAGAATTGCATGTGAAGGGTTACTGCTTACCCATCAGTTACTCTAACAATTATTGACTGATAACCACTGGTAATTCCAACTCTGTGACAGTCTTTGATAAGGATTTTGTGTAGTTATTATGCTCTAAAATGTTGCCTCACCCATAAAGGTCTTGAACTTCAAGCTGAGCAGCTGACACAGCCACCTTTTCTGGATCCTTGAATAGAAAGAGGTTAATAATATGGACCAGGGAGCTTCTATGGTTATAGAAATGCAGTGTAAAACTAGGAGGCCATTCAAAACTGCTGCTTTCTGGCACATAGCAGTGATTTCACTCGGTTCCCTTTTGGTAAGTAAATGCCTGGCAGTCAGCTTGGGAAGTGAGGAATGGGGGAAGAAATGCATGTCACCTTGGGGCAGTTCCTGTTCTATCCAATGGTTTCTGGAGAAAGTTAAGCAAAGCAATAAATTAAGAAATTAGAACAAGTTTAAAAATGCCATTTACATTGCCCTTCACATTCTTTACAGTAGGGGTTTTGCACTGTCTTTCAGTTTGGATTTGGTTCTCAAGCCTCACCCTGACACTCTGCTCACTTCTATTCCTTTCCTTCTATCTGTTGTAGGTTTATGTTTTCTTTGAGATCAGTATATAACTGCAGCCAGACAGACTTGCACCACCACAAAACAGATTTGCTGCTCCCCTTCCAGCTGAATGAGTGATCCCATGACAGTGGGGGAATATTTCCCACCCTGGGAAGGCGCAGAGCGGGGATGCTATCCTGGAAGAAGCCGTGAGCAGTCCCAAAACATGCTGATAGTGGAACTGGTACAGCTGCAAAGAGAAGGGAATAACCCTCCACCTCCCTAATGAGCACATCAGCTATAATTACTTTGCTTTTAAAGTAATCTGGGAAAAAATGAGGGAATAAGAAAGAGAGGAATGAATTCTCTGCTCAGTTTTAAAGCAGCAAAAATTTAAGTAATTTCAGTGCAACATGTTAATTAATATTCCCAAAGAGCTGTAAAGATAATGTAGAGGATAAATTCTTCAAACTGTAGGTAACCAACAGAAATGTGAATGGATATATGATACTGCCTCTGCTTTTGCTTGTCAGCTGATAAATTGCATTAAAAGTGGTGCAGACGCATGAAGGATTTCTGCAATACTTTGTTCTCAACTGTAAGCAGTTGTAATTGCTGTAGGGAGGTTATGCTGTGCTCTAGGGCATGGAAGGCAGTACTGTGAGGGTATGCTGGAAAAAAAGATTTCAGTCCCAAATGGATGAAACCTGAGATATAAATGCATGTCTCAACCCCGTACTGTGGATTTTCAGGGAGAAAACAAACTGAATGGTATTAGTACTGCATTGAATCTATTTGTTCTGTGGATCAAAAGCTGGATATTTTCCTTGCTCCTGTGTAATTTTATTGAAGAGAAATTGTAGAAAGCTTTTGCCTTAACATTTTGTACCAGTCTTATCAGTGCTTCAAGGGATTGATATAGGTTACATAGTTGGCTTCCAGGCTAGTCTCTCCCTCACTGACCCTTGCAATTCAGTGGGACTGATGGATCATAGCTCTTTAGAAACCAGATCCTAAATTGGTTGAATTGTGTATTTTGTCGTCAACCTACAACATACAGCTTGAAAATAATCACAAAAAACAAAACAAAACAAAAAACCCCCACACATTTGAAATTGTCTCTTTATTTGAAGGTACTTTAATATCGAAAGAAATTTTCTTCAAGCTAAGCAAACATTTGTTACTGAACTAAAAATGTTTGTTGTGAGGTTGTATTAGATGTCAGTGCACAGCAGCACATGGCTGATAATTTTGGAGCTCATAGGGTTTTTGGCAGTGGAAGACCCCCAGTGAGCAGTGTGTCAGTGTGCAGGCGCAGGTTCTGCACTGTGTTCTGCGAATCCCAACCTGCTGCCCAAGGATGTTAGAGAGAAACCACAGTGATGAGCTGATATTTTGGGTCACAGTTGTTAGTTTCAAAGAGTGTTCATGTTAAACATAATGTTGGACAAACTCTTGGGTCACTGGAGATTCCTGCTTTTGTTTGGCATAAGGAAAATAACCTGATGTAGTGGGGATCTCAGCCTCTAACTGCTGCACAGTCCTCATGTACACACTGCAGTACTCTGTTGTATGTTGTAGTTAGGGGAAATGATCAGACATTTCAAGAGAGATGGAGAAAGGTCCAGGTAAATCAAGAATGGCCAAAACTGGAGGAGAAACTGGTTTCATGATATGAAACAAAGACCATCAAATAGCAAAGAAGAACTGATGCTTAAGGTGATGTATTTTCATATCCAGAGACAGCCAGCCCTGGTGCTTTTCAAAGTAATTATAAAGTTGAATCTGGGAATAGCCTTGGAGGGAACAGCAAAGCCACCGAAGAAAGACAGCAGAGGAATGTGACAATGAACTCTGGGAAGAAAACACAGTGCCATGAAGAGGGGGAACGCTTGGGCACCTGTTGAGACAGCTGTGACTGAGCACACGATGACCAGATCAGGGTGAATAATGAGAGAATCTGCTCATTTAAGAGTGTATACACAAACTCAGCAGGGACGTGAAACTGTTTTGCTTTGTTTTACTGATAATGTGTTATTGGAGTCATGTCTCTGGCTGTGTCCTAGAGTAGGTTCAAAGCGATTACTTATATAACACAGGATATATTTAAGTCTGGGATGAGTGATAGGGGAGAAACGCATGTATCTCAATTTCTGGTTTAGAAGCAAAATGAAATTATGTTTTTCTGAATGAATTTATCGATTTCCATTTAACTAACACAGGGATATCCATCTCAAGGTCTGTGTTACCCTTGGAAAATTTGATCTGTGAAGTAATTGCTGAGTCAGATTAAACTATTTACATCTCTTACCAGATCCTGGTTCATCCCCTAACCTGATCTATGTTGCTCTAAAAATAACCTGCATAAAAATAATCTCAGTCCCAACTGCAAAAATTCAAGCCCATCCCTGGGTGGCTTCAGCCTGGGAGAAAATTTTGTCTGGTCCACGGCCATGGGGCTCCTTTTCTTTGTAATGCTGTGCTTTAGAAGGAGGTAGGCATGTTCTGGATTAGTTTGGGGATTAAAGAGCACAATTTTTATGTGAAAAATGCATGCTTCTGGCAAAATAACACCGTAAGTGAGCAGCAAATGAGATTTCTTTCATATATAGAGCAGAGTAATATGCAAGACACCATAAAGGAAAGCAAAAGGGAAAACAGAGCCATTCTTTGGTCACCAAGAAACAGCACAATCTAAAAAACTGCCCACATTGACAAATAATGGCATTTTGTGCAAGAATAATCGCTGCTGCTTTGATTTAAAGTGAAAACCTTATTGAGGAACTTTGACTACGAGCACAAGGTGTGTGGAATGTAAATACCTGGGTGCAGCCAACCAGCACAAAATGTATTTGGAGAGAGCCTACTGGAATGCTCTGTGCTTACAGATCATCATGTATAAGGAATAAATTACTGTAGTGTTTGCCAACTAATTTGGCAGAGGTATGAATTCTTTATCTATTAATCAAGGTAGGGAAGCATGAAGCACCTATAAACCATTCATCTCACTTTAGCTTCTTGTTTAAATTTAACTAGTGTTAGTCTGATTTCACTAGAAAAAGTGGAGGTACATTTGAACATAGAGGTGTAAAACAGATTACCTGGGATAGCGCCGATGGTGTGAAGTTTTACGGCCACAAGTCACATTGTTTGGACATTTTTCTCCAAAGTGAACAGCCATAAAAACTCCTTACAGGGAGACCCTTCACACAAGCAGAAAACAAGCACGCACCAGGTGCCAGCACCTTGCTGGTGTGAATGGCGTTTGTAACATCGTGAACCGATTCAGTTCTGTCTTGTGCCTGCAGGTTTTTTCTCCTCTCTCCTCTCTTTTTTCCCATTCCTTTATTTTTGTGTATATATTTAAGGATGATATTAATTAGAGAAACTTAATTTCTTCAGATTTTGCACTTATCCTGACTTTTTCTACTACTATCTGTGTTGAAATTTTCGCCAACTGCACTAGGACAAGAGTTAGACCAATGCTATTTTCTCAACTCTCTCAGAGATTTGTTTACTTTTTCTTCCCATAATTTCCACAAGGATTACGGATAAGGCAGTAATCCATGTACCTAGTTATGGTATGCCTTATAGTGTGCATACAGTATGTGATACAGAGAGTTGCAACAGCAGTAGAAAGCCCCAGTGGGCCACTTGCAATTCATTTCATGTCGGTGTGACTTTAAATCACTTAAAACATTTACTTCTTATTTTTAATAAGAGAATTCTTTGAAATGCTTTTTTTTTAAAAAAAAACATGAAAATTCATTGCTAAGCCTTAGAGTCATACATGCAAGAAAATTGCAGCTTCACTAAAAAGCATGCACTAAATATGATATACATTGATGCACGCTTATTAGGGATAAATACTGATCTCTGGGTAGTGCCTAGAAATTTTAATTAATTTCAGATACGCCCTATTTTTGTCCACGCATGCAGATTTCAAATCTGTGCCTTCGCCGATTTTGACACGGTGCGATGATGTCTCCTAGCTTTCAGATGTCTGGCTCTTCGAGTTGTGAAATGATATAACAAATGAAAACAACAGTTCCAGCCTCGTCAATCTAGTTTTCAGCGGACAGATGCCCTGGCACTAGAAAAGCATCATCCCATGCAATACCTCTTGGCAGCCTCCAAAAAAACCCTGAGATTTCCTAGACACCAAAGTAAAGTTGGCTCCTCACCCCAAAAGAAGTCTTGTTTCTGGCCATGCTGAAGCTTCTGCAAGTTAGATATGCATAACCTCTGTGTGTGCTGTGCCTGATTTGTGCACCAGTATGTGATTTCTGGTCTCTCAGATAATCAATCTGGTCTGCTTCTGGAGCACAGTGCCTCTGGACAGTGATAGATTAATGGGTGAAGGTCCAGGTTGGTGCACCGAGGTTTCTGGTATAAGCTGGGTCAATTGTTACAGTTTGTAGATTGCATCATTAATTAATTAAATGGTATAATTAATTATGGATTTAAATATTTTATTGGATGCTTATCCAGTGGGAGTTGCTTAAACCAGGTAAGGAAATGTGAGGTTCTGGGCTTCCCTAGGTCCCGCCAACACATGTCCATGGCACCACACAAATGGAGGCCAATCTTGGAGACCTCAGCACAGCTGGCACAGCTTTGCAGAGCAGTGCCTGCCACGAAGTACATATCATACTGAAAGTCTTGCAACGTTGGCTTAAAAACATCCAAAACTCACGGAATTCATTGTGCATAGTGTCTCTGACTGAAAAAGAAGACAGTGAATTGTTTTGGTACAGATGAGGTTTTCTTTTGGCTAATGATTTGTTTTTAATGTCGCACACGGTATTGTGAGAACTTGCATCATTCGGGCTTTTTTAATGAATTCGTATTGCTTGCATATTAGTAGGAATATTTCCACTGCAGCAAACACCATAAACAGTTTCCACACTGGGGTATGTTATACTGCCACCAGAATTGGTTCTTCTGATGGTTCATTTCTTTTATGCTGAGAATTCAGGACCAATTCAGCTTGGTTTTATGCATCATTAGAGATTTACAATTACTTTGCTATAGTTTCTTTCTGGAAGCCTATCTCTCATGGTTAATGCTATGGGAGCCCTGTTGTGTAGAGGCTGGTATTAGCCACCTTATAGCAATAAAGCGTTTCAGAAGGATTTAGAATTATGAGTGCCTAAATTCTCCGTGCAGTGACTGTAATGCTGTTATCCCTTGCTGAGCTTGGGTTGAAACACTTTTTTCTCCTGCTTAAATTAGGAAAAAAAAACGCTGTTTCTTCGAGAGGTTTTGAATCATTTACATGTAATTTTTTTGTCGAACTACTGCAGTCGGGAAAGAGAAATTGTGAGAAATTCCATTTGGATTTCATGATGCTTAAAATACATTTATATTGCATTAGTACATAATGAAAAGAAGGCCTCCTCATTTTTTATCTCACTTTTAAAAAACGTAAACATTATTTGGGACTTTTCTTTGCATTTTAGATTTTATGTGTGTAACCAACTCAATAAATTTCTCAAGGTTTGTGTTTGGAGAATGGGCATGAGCTGTAATCTACAACATTCATGTTTTAGATAGATGCACTCTCGCACTGAAACAAACATGATACATAGTGAATAACACGGGCTCGATCTAAAGCCCATTAAAATCAATGAAAAGATTTCAAATTAACTTTTATAGCCGTTAGATCAGGCTCTAAATGGGCAAATTACAGTTATGGAGTTTCCCATTTACATACCTGTGCGATGCACTTAATATATTTTATGGAATTGAAATTACTTGGTACTCTTTTTCATGCTTTTTTAGGATAAGAATTTGCCAAGGGCATCAACAGCAGTTTTCCCAGGCTTCAGAACGAGGATTATAGAGTCAAACCACAAATGACTCAAATCTGAAAAAATGGACGTGGTTATCAGAGGGACTCTGACAACAGCGAGGTCGGGAGTGCGTTTTGTATCAGACATCCTTACCGTGTCTCATGAACGCACTCAGGGCATCAGCATGTACTGCTGGTCCGGGGGAATCATGTAGGACTTCTAGGGGAATATGTGCAAGGTCTCACCCTTGCGTCATTTTAAATAGATGAAACCTTGTGTGAGGTTAGAAAAAGGACTCATGGCACTGTCGAAAATGAGGGAGGGATTCAAGCATTGCAGGGAATTCTCAAATCCTCTGTTAGAAGCCGGTAATCTTTCTTCTTGTACAGCCACTTCTTGAATCCCACTGAGAAGGCACCGGGCTCATCTCTGCATCTGTGCTATCTGCTGCCTCCGTCAGCACCAGAAAGGAATGCCCCTACCTGCTCCTCGTAATTAAAAACCCCTTTGGAGCAGCACTAGAAATAAGCCACCGCGGTATCTGATTGAACCTCTTAAAGAACTGTCACTGATCACCTTCTCTGCTCTTGATGGAATATATTTATGCATTATAAATATACTTCCTGTGCGTATGCCCCATAAATCACATTTAGCACTTGTATATGATGTATAAGCATCTTCTATAGAATACACAGAAATACAGATGCCAAACTCCCACAGAGTTCATCACTGGAAAATGTTTGAAGGATCTGATCCTTAATATTTAATGAGGAAGATGCTATTTCCTTCCTTGGCTTTTATCTCTGGTTTGGCATAGTCATTAAATTTCTTGTTTCCTTGCAAGGTTATATAATTTATGACCTAATTTTAGACTTTCGTGTAACTGCTCTCAAATACAGAGTATCCAAATTTCTTTATACGGAGAGTTTCGGGATCAGACAACAGCTAGAACACGACTGCTATGAGAACTGTCATTAAGGAGTTGCAGGCATTAGAGGAGCACAGCACAGCAACACTCAGATAGCATTACAGGATTGTGTTGTATTTTTATTTTTCCCCCGTAAAATATGATTTAGCATCATTTCCACATCCCACCATGTGCAGTGCCTGGCAGGAATCCCCAGGTAATACAGTAATTGCCCAACAACTGCTATTACTTAAAAAATTATCTTGTAGCAGCTTCTGGCTTTCAGGCCTCTCTGGGACAAATTCACGTGGCCCCAAGTGGGGAGAGCTGGGGATGGTGGGAAGGTGGAGGATGGGGAGGACTTCAAGCCTGTGCCCTCGCTCACTGAGCAGCCAAATGTTGGCAGCCACCAATTTTTGGTAGCAGAGGGAAGGTCCCCACCTGCCCACAGGGTCCGGGCAGCATCGCTTCCACTCAGCCACTCCCAGTCTGTGGCTGAGCCTTTGGCTTTACTTTGGGCTTTGGGGGGAGCAAGAATACCTCTGCTGGGCCACGCTCTGCAGCTCAAGGTGTTGCCAGACAACTTCTAAATGAATTACGCTAAAGCTGCAGCCACGGGCTTTTGTGTCAGCTGTATGTCCACGTTAATTCAGCGGTGTCATAAATAGCGCTGTGAGTTTCAGGTGTTTTGTCAATTTAAACTGTACTGCTCAGACCAGTCTTTCATCAAAGTTAATATAGTGGCTATTGCATTAATGCACTTTGAGAGCACTTTATTTGGGTGTTTAAGTGGGAAGAGCTCGCTGTCGAGGATGGGGTTGGATGCCTGCCTCGAGCCCAGGGCAGCAAATGGATGGGACTGGGGCGTGCAGCACTGCATCCCCAACATCACAGCTTCATGCAGGGTGGGGTGGTGAAAGGAAAATCATCTCTATGGAAAGGTGACTTTATTTCTTGGAATAAGAAAGGTTGGACAGTGCATCTGTCTGGCCTTAATGGAAAAGGTTCCAGGAAAGCGGCAGCGACCAAAGCGTTTTCAGTATCACATAATTCAAGAGTAAAATCATAGTTCCAATTACCATTTCAGCCATTTCTGGCCTTGGGAAACCTATGCTAATATTTATTATTATATGATTGACCTATGATTTCTTCATCATTTACATTAGTGACTATGATATTCATAGTAACATCCTTTAAATCATATAAGCAGATGTCAACAGTGCATGATGAAGTCACACCCTGCAGATTTTTTATTTACTTAGTCCATTTTTTTCCTGATAGAATAACACTGTGAGATGCATAATCTCACCTCCAGAAGGCCTCTAGGGGCATATATAATCACGGAATACATTTTCTATAATCTCACAAAATGAGTCAATTCTATCTGAGGTACAAACAGTTGTACAAAGTCAGTATTTCACTTCCATCACTGCCTGACATCATCTTCTACACAGCTCAAAAAAACATTTACTTGGCTCTTTGACATGAGTTGCCACAAAGCCTTTGCAACAAAATATTGAGGAAAGCGAGGAAATAAAATAGGTGTTTTGATTTAAGAACTTCCTTAGCCTCTGTTCTAGGCGCAGGAATTAGATCTGTACGTTTGTCAGATGCTTCACAACAGCCTGACTGGCCGTATGCACCTCCAATCTCTGTTCTTCTGTGACCCACCCATGGACAGATCAGATTCATAGAATCATGAAGGTTGGAAAAGACCTCTAAGCTCATTGAGTGCAGCTGTCAGCCCATCCCCACCATGCCCATAACCATGTTCCTCAGTGCCACATTTCCATTTTCACCTCCAGGAACTGTGACTCCCCCACCTCCCCGGGCAGTCCATTCCAGTGCCTCACCACTCTTCTGGAGAAGAAATTTTTCCTAATATCCAACCTGCACCTCCCCTGGTGCAACTTGAGGCCATTGCCTCTCAATCTTCCTAACTTCTCATCCTGAGTTGTGCAGAACAACAACATCTAGAAGCTGGTCCTCTTTCTTCATTATTATTATTATTATTATTATTATTATTGCTATTATTATGCACAAGTGAGCATCTCTGTGTTAGAAATAAGACACAGTGCTGGTTTCCAGGAAGCGTTCTGAGACAAGCTGTCTCTGATGCACCCTGCAGCACAGAGCAGCCCTGTTTGCCTCCGGTGAACGGCAGAAGCTGCTCCCAAGAGTGCCCTGGCTTTGATCCAGGTGTGGAATAAAGGCTGTGCATCTCAGCTGCATCTCATGGGGGCATGCTGAAGGCTGGCCCAGGCTCCCCGCCCCCCCACTTCTTCTGCTAAATCCACATCTGCTTAGGTCTACCAGCACCAATCTCCTTGCACACATCTTCTTGTTCCACACAGGCTGTATTTCTCATGGGCTCTCACATCATTTTCTCTCCCCTCACTTTTCCTGATGCCCTCAGACCATGCTGGACTGCCATTACACCGCTTCTTTACTGAAGTTAAATTCTTCCATCCTCCTATTGTCCTAAATACTTACCTGGCTCAGCAGGTTTAGGATGTTTCTAATGGAAATGTGTCCTCTGCAGTCCCAAGAACTCAGGTCAGTGGCCTTACCCAGCCTGTGTGGCATGGACCTCTGCTCCCTGGTCATGAAGTACTGAAAATCATAGAATCGTTTGAGTTGGAAGGGACCCTTGAAGGCCATCACTCCAACTGCCTGCAGTGAGCAGGGACACCTGCAGTTCCATCAGGTGCTCAGAGCCCAACCAGCCTTTACGTTGAGTGTCCCCTCATTTCTACATGCAAGGAAGGTGAAAAGGTCAGAATAGCACTGCGTCGTGTTTCTGAAGACTGGCACTGCACAATAGTGAGTAGGAGTTTCTGTATTGAGGCACGTTATGCACACAGAGCCAAACACCTGCAGTGAACCTCCTCAGGCAAAATTTGCACCGACTTCAATAGCATTTATTCTGAGAAGGGCTGCTGGCTGCGCTCAGGGCATGGAACATATTCCTGACTTAAGAGGTACTTATAATCTACTGGTAAGAGACTTATTAGCAATGTAAGAATGATTTTTAAGCAAGCAAAGTATCCTTCCTAGAAGAAATATACTTCTGGTGAAATTACTTTTGCTGTCAGAAGTAGTTTGGGTAAGCCCCTGTGATTAGGGATGTTGTTGTTGCCCCTTATCATACCAAAGCAAACAGTGTCAAATACTTTGAACTTTGTAAATAATTGTTTCCAATGTGCTGTGTTTTGTGGTTGTTGTTTTTTGTGTTTTTTTTTCCTACAAACTGTTTAGAGAAAACTGGTTTCTAATCCTTTTACAGCTCAGCTTCTTCCCATTCTTGATATTCTTTTATTTTCCTTCTTTGAGCTTTAATATTGCGGGGATGTTACAAACATCTCCTTTAAGAGTAAATGTAGAGCTTTTGCTAAGATTGCAAAAAGGCATTCTTAGAGCTTTAATAATCTAGAGTGGGAAAAAAAACAAAACAAACAACAGGCTATTTGCAACTGCCACTGCTGCTGGTGCTGCAGATGGGGACGGAGCTGGCAGCACAGAACGTGGGGACAGCAGCCACAGGAGCTGTGGTGGGACATGGATGAGGAGGAGGAAGAGGAAGAGGGGGAAGAGGATGCAGATTGAATGTGGGAAAATGATAATGCTGGAAAAGCAATGCCTAGTAATGCTAGGCCAGATGTCCTCCCACACCGATGAGGAGAACATACCCCTTGCTAAGCCCAGCGGCGGAACTTGTGTTTTGAGTCTTCGGGTGAGAACCGGAGAGCAGTGGACCCAAAGGAGCCCATAGGTGGTTTGCTCCCAGACTTAGCGGAAGAGGATTAAAGCTTTTTGGCATCTAATTTCACATTTCATTTTTTATTTTTTTTTAAGGGTATGATTTTTTAAGAGGGCTCATTACAGCAGAGCCCCTGTGGGGCTGCTTGTACCTTTAGCCACTTTCCACCTGCACTGCCAGCTCCTCTGCATCGGATGCCACCAGGCAGCACAGGGTGCAGCGGCCGTGGCGGCCAGGTTTGCTGCCAGGCGGTGCTGGCACTGCTCCTTCCCACCCGGGGGATTTCTTCCCTGACAATTTTTGGCTCCTTCAGGTTGCTTTGTAGCTGCACAGAATATGTAATGTTCCACGCTAGCGGAGAGGCTGACAGGGAAGTTAAATACAGACTGCAAAGATAGATCATCTCCCAGTATCACTTTGTTTTTTTGCTGCTCCAAAATCATTTTGCTTGTTCCTGCAGCTCCTATAAAGCCAGAAGAGCTCTCTATATTTGCTTCCCGGATGCCTTTTTCTCCTCTGCCTATAACTATAAAAGCAGCTTTTCAAGCTCCAAATCAGAGATAAATTGGAATCACTGCTGAAGAAATAAAACACAAGACTAATCAAATTGTAGCACAGGAAGCAGCCTTCAGCCAGTGCATTTTTGAAAGCTATTTTTAGAATATATTTTTATTTTGTCACTCCATATGGGAAGTCAAACCCATATGGTTTGGGAGAATGGAAGGTTGGGCTTTTACAGAGCTCTCACAAACCATCCCTCCCTGGCCCTGTACTTAAACATGTGCTGAAATCCGATTGTCTGCAGTGGGATTCAGCATATCAGCTCCGTGCTGGCTGAGGCCTGGAGCCCTGCCTGAGGTTGTCGCGGTATTACTCCCTCCTGAGATGTCAAACTACTCTGTGTTCGTTAAATCAGTCTCCAGTTAACTTAGCTCTTCTTAATTATGACATTTCTAATTCATACATCTTCCTTTCTTTCCCCTCTCCATTTCTTCATCTCCTCTCCGTGGTTTGGATGCCCTACTGAATGCATTTGGTCCAGCAGCAGCTTGCATGTGGAGCTGAGCATCACTCTCCTGCCCTGTGCACATAACGTTGCAGATGCCAACAATGATGGGACACAAAATTCTGCCCTCCCACGTATGCTGATGAGACAAGAACTGACCAGGAAAGGTCTCACCCAGGTGATAAAGTGTATTCCTTCTGCTCCTGTCTACCAACAGCTGTGCTCCCGAGGTCCCCTTTTCTAGAAGCAAGTGAAGAACTCTCAGTAAGAACAGCAGTGTGATAACAGCTGTGGGCTGAGCTGGGTTTTTCACATGGAACCAAAGTGTCCCTCTAACAATGACAAAATCCCACAGGTCTTCTGGTAGGGAGCACAGCATCCAAACCCATTGCATGGGTAAATGAAGACAGCTAATGCTGTTTGCTGATTTCAGCTTGATGTAACCAATTGCACTGGTCAAGTTAAGCTGCATGACAGTGTGAAATACTTAAATAGCCATTGTAGTGTTTCTGAGAGGACAGCTGGCTGCAGGTACTCTGCAAGATCACAGTGCAGCGTGATGCTTCCAGAGCTCACATAACAGGCAGAGGCTCAGCAATTTGGGTGGCACGGATGACAGGGGTTCAGCATGGCCAGTCCCCCACAGAGCTGCTTTCTGACTGCAGGGGAAGTCATCTCCTGTGTCGCTTTTGATTCAGGAGCTGTATTTGGCCTCTGCGTGGGAGCAGAGCTAAAGGAGGAGCACGGCATTGCCTGCAGCATTCGGCCTTCAGCAGAGCCCCGCGCAAGGCAACTCCTGCACATCTGTGCTGACAGGGCTGTGACAGGAGGTCCCTAAACCAGCAGCCATGCTTTCATGCCTGTGCTGAAAGGAGATGCACAGCAAGGCAGGGAGGAAGGCTGCACGGGGCAGTGCTGCTGTGCCTCCTGCCTGCACCGTGTCAGCCAGGCAGCGCCGTTCGCCCATCTTTGCAGGAGCACATCTGTGCAATGGAAACCTGTGGGGTTTGTTGTACGCCTACTGACAGTTCATTTCTTAATCCTTTTTGTTTTCTTTTTAGGAAACAATTCTATGACCTTTTTTGTGTGAAGTGCGATGGCGATAGCACTGTGCAGTGAGGAGTTCTGAATGATGGAAATGCAGAGATGTCTGCTGAGGTTTGCATACTGCTGCTGCCATGCAGAGGAGATCTCATATTGAAAGTGTGGATCACAGCTGAACCCCCTTATGGATTATTTCAATGGAAAGTCGAGAAAACAGCTATTGATTTCTCTTTCATGAATATAAAACAGAGATCTTGTGTAAGAGAAGACAACGTTGAAATAACCAAGCACCAGAAGGGGCTAAGGGAAAAGCCTGAGGTCAGAGCAGAAAGAAATATTTGTATTCAAAGTTTATAACCGTTTTGAAATAATAAGAACTGTGGTTAAACTATTTACTTCAATTAGCTTCATAGTCAGGAAAACCACCATCACTTAGATCCCACTTATAAAAATGTATTCTACACCATTCTGAAATCCCAGAAGACAATAAAGAACTGTGGGCTTTCTGATGTTTGAGTGTGTTGGGATTAGGTGCAAGTTGCGGGGTGTTCCTAGAAACACTATTTCAGAACATTTGAACACTACAACTTTTGGATTGGTCTGTGCAGTCGGGTGATGTGTGTGACATGGGTACCTGGCTGGACTTGTGGTGCTGCTGCCTTTCCTGAGCTTCACCTCCTCCAGCTGAGCATCACAGCCCCGGTGAAGTCAACCAAGAGTTTGCTGTTGACTTAACGGAGCCAGAATTCCATCCCAGGACAGAAACAACTGAAGTAGAGTGCCATGGGCTAGTGACCTGCAGCAATCTCAGGAGCAAAAATTTCCTTGCCACGTAACTGATGTCATGAGCCCAAGGTTCCCTGATTTCACTCCGGATTTTCTGCTGTGTTTCCATTCATGTTGCAGCTCTGTGGATAATGTGTTAAGGCATTCTTAAAAAAGAAAGATTTAACTTTTTAAAGGGATGGGTGATTTGTAGAAGACATTTGTGTAATTTTGTATTCTAAATGTGATTTATTTTTATAAATAAATTTGCATAAAATCTCCAGCCCTTGATGTCATAGTCCTATTTTATCTTTAATTCAGATGCTCAAGAAATGTAAATTATTTTTACAGCTAAATAAAAGCTATACAAAGCTGCCAGGAAAGAATAATGAGATACACATTGTGCCACGCAGCCATGATAAATCCAGCAGCACCATGGTTACAGTCAAAATGTGAGGCCATCAGCAACTAGGGGACATCAACGCATATAGACTCCTCAAACCACTCTTAACTGGGAAAGCTCATGACACCAGGTTAGCAAGAGAAAATATTGACCTAAAGGATAGACAGACACCTAATAGGAGGAACAGCTGGTTTATATAGCAAGGTTTTATTGCAGAATAAAAATATCATAGTTGGGCCATGCTCCGTGTACATGCTTTGCAGAAATAAAGATATCAGTGAATTACTGGTGAATATGCCACCAGTGGTACCAGGATGGTCCCAGGGAGGTGAATTTGCAGCCCCTCTGTCAGAATGGTAACCCCAGCGCCCTGGTGCAAGGCTGACTCACACAGTAAGCAGGAGATGGGCTTCCCCAAGCAGCAATTAACTCAAAGATGAGGAGATAATTACAGTGAAGGAGGGTGTGGAGAGCCCCAGCTGACACCAGCTAAAGGAAAATGAATGAAAGGTGCCCTGAGGGCAGAGGCTGCTCCTTTGGTGAGGAGGGTCAGGGCTGGGTTGTGTGGAGCTACAGGAGGACAAGCCCTGCTTCCCGTGGTCGGCTGGAGCAGGTAGGCCTCTTTGTTCTGTTTTTGTCTTGTCTCGGGCTGCATGTCATAGAAATGCTGCTTTTTTGGTGTGCTTTTTTGCTGCTGCTTTTCTGCTAGAACCACCTCAGTCCACTCAGCTCTTCAGAGCTAAAACACACCCAACTGTGTCTGGTATACATGTGTTGCTGACTTGTTGCTATTCCCAATTTAGCTCAGCATTCAGGTCAAGCAGCTCCAAAAGCGTTTCCTAGTGCCCGGAGCTGGGCGGCTGCTCCAGGGCTGGGCAGGAAGAGGTGCTCAGGGGCCACAGGATCTGGCAGTGTCATGGGGAGAATGTCCTGTGTGGGACTGAAGGGCATCTGGGCTGTTGGCATCCTGAGGAACGGTGCACTGTGATGCTCAGTGGGGACAACAGCATGCAGCAAATAGGGGCAGCCAAAAACTTTCCTCAAACTCAGTGCTCTGTTTTGCTGAATCAGGGCAGTGAATGTGTGTGCCTCTCTGGGGGCCCTGTTGACTCTAAAAACTGCTCATGTGCCTTAGTAGAGCTAAGTGTGAAGGCTGGTTGTGATCAGCACAGGCATCTCTGGGTGTCAAGCTCTGTGTCCCTCTGTGAGGCTAATGACCACCACCAGGTGTTACAGACCTGCTTCCAGTCTTTGGAAATGCTGAGGCATTTTATTCAACATATTTAAAGGTGAATGCCTCCACCTAAAGATATAATGCTTTTATTTTAGAGACAGTGGAGCATGGGTAAATGGGGAGTTGTAAACTTCATGCCTTTTGAAGCTTAAGGTTTTTTAAATTTGTGTAACTTAAGGAACCGGATAACGCTGCTTAGAGACATTTAAAAACAAAAAATCATGTTCAGCACACAGCTCTTACTATGAGGCTCTGCCTAGAGTGAATTTTTATGCTTGAGTTATAAACCCTTGAAAAATGGGGATCCTAATGCAAAAGCTGACACAGCTTTAACTAAAGCAGCTCAAGTAAGTGCTGCTATAATTATTTGCTCATTAATTACAAATTTTGCAAGACACAAGAGTAACACAAATTGGAAAATAGGAATAATTATCAGTAATAATGCCACAGAAGCTGGACACATTGAAAGTATCTTCCTCTTTAAATTTAATAATAGCAAGACAGCTAGGAAACTAATAAGAAATATATAATTGAAAATTAACCTTGCAAATCTGCTGTTAATAAACCATGGTACTCTTGCATTACAATAATTTTAGAGCCTTTAATTTGCATGTGAAGTGTTATCCCAGGTAGCACTTTGTGTGTTCACAACAATTAGTGCATCTCTGAATTAAAACAAAAATGCAAAAGTAGAATTTGGTGCGGTTGGACAGTGCAGAATAATATGTAGTGTGGTTCTCAGTAGCTCAGTGCCAGAATGAGTGGAAAGCAAATGTACAATGGTGATTTTTGTGCCTGCTGTTATGCCTGAATGCTGTTTTGTTGTTGTTGAATTGCGTATTGTTATGCTTTGTGCTTTTATCCTCAGCTTGCTTCGTGTTTCTGTAAATGCACCAGTGTGACTACTGGACTGCCTGCACATAGGTGTTCTCTGAGGTGTGAGGTTTGGATATTTGCCATAGTTACAGAACCCTTTGATTTGGAATGAGCCCCTAAAAGTCATCAATCCAGCCCCCCTGCAGTAAGCAGGGATGCCTACAGCTGCATCAGGTGCTCAGAGCCCTATCCAGCCTGACCTTGAGTGTCTCCAGGAATGGGGCACCACCACCTCCCTGGGCAACCTGTGCCAGTGCCACCCTGATTGTGAAAAACTTCTTCCTTATATCCAGTCAAAATCTCTACTCTTTCAGTTTGAAACCATTTCTCCTTGTCCTATCACTACAGATCCTACTAAAGTGTCTGTCCCCTTCTTTCTCACAGCCTCCCTTTAGATACTGACAGGCTGCTCTCAGGTCTCCCTGGAGCCTTCTCTTCTCCAGGCTGCACAGCCTGTGCGTTGGTAGCAGGTAGCGTATGATCTTTAAAACCCTGGTGTTACGTACTTCTACCATCAGATGTGGGTGGGTGGAATGGACTTGGTGGGGCCATGGGGTGTGGGTAGAGGTGGAGGTTTGTTGCAGATTACTCAGTATGGAGATGTGCTGCTTTGCTGTAGGCTGGCACCTTGTGCGCTTAGTTATCCATTTCCATAGGAAAATGGAACTTGCTTTGGTATTTCTTATAGACTTCTGTTAACTGATGGCAATTACAAAGATCTGTGGTCATCATTTGATCAGTTTGGAAGGAACAAGGAAGATAAATCATTATTCAGAACTCAGGTTGACCTTGCTGAACACATCCCACTTAAAATAATCCTGAGGCATGTTTCTGTGTGCAAATACAAGATGTGTTGGGAGAACTTCTGCACTTCTAGCCAAGAGCCCAATAATTGGGGTGCTTTGAGCTGTGTGGCTCAGCTGGAAAAGGATGGAGCAGAACAGAAGCTCCCTGGCTGGAACTCATGCTTGTATTGCTGTAGGTAACAGTGGAGGTATATGCAGGGTTTCAAACTATGACCAAGCAGCTTAAAAAATAACCCGGAGACCTACAGTGTTTGGCATTAGTAAGGAGAAACATTGTACACAAACAATTGGGTTAAGAGCGTGCACTCTAAACAGCCTTGCTTCACAATTCCAAACTCCATCAAGGACCGCATGTAAAATGTTGGCTTCTTTGTGCAAACCCACAAATCCTAGGGAAAAGGCCATTAGGGGTCAGCAATTCAGCTGTTTGTCTGTTCACTTTATGTAAGAGGTTAGCAGCAGTGTGCTTTTTGTCCCAAGCCAGCAATAGCAGGAACAGCTTGTTTCTGAAAGGGCCACGGCTCCCCAGTAGTGAAAGAAGAAGGGGTCCTGAAATAAACCGAGTGCAGATAGTCTTTGATTTGACCTTTTGTCCATTCATTTGGCTATAAGCGTATGCTTAGCACGGCGATTGACTCCTGTCAGTCCCTTCCCTAATGTCCCATATATCTCAAGTACTGCTCGTGCAGATGCTATTTTTTTCTTATCAGGATGGTTTGGGGAATTCATGAAGCATTGCTATGTGGGATGGTAGGATGTTCTGGTTGCCCTGATCTCTTTCTCCAGAGCATATCAGAATGTCGGATGGAACCGCAAACCTCCTGTGCCTGTGGGTGAAGTCCTCACAGCAAATCTCAGTGACTTCAGTCCATGGGATAGCATTGTTCCAATCCAAATGCCTTTGAAATCAACTTTTTTTTTTCTTTCAAGTCTCTCCTACTCTGGGGACAAGCCAAGGAAATGTCTCAGAGCAGTGGCGTAGACCTCATTTGTGTGAACTTAGTGTGGCTATAGCTGTCACAAGGTGTTGGTTGAGGAGACCACTCCATTCCCTGAGCTATGTTCTGCAAGTGGGGCAGGTCCAGGATGGATGTTACTCAGCAATACCTTGACTGGGGGGTAACCATTGCATCTGTGACTTCTTGTATGCACAGACATAAGTCTTGGAAACTGAGTGAGTGAAGAGGAGCACGGTGTGGGCAGCATGGTATCTCTAGCCTTGAGAGAAGGATGTAGAAAACATTTGACCTTCTGCAAAGCAGGAAACTGTGGTGAAACGTGCCTCCCAGCAATGCTCATAGCAATTCCCAATCAGTATTCTGCTCATCAGTGCTCCAAGGAAAGCTGTAAAGGAGCAACTTAGCCAAGGGAAGCTATTCTTAGAAGGCTGAGATAATTTTTTTTCCTAACTGTTCTTTATTTTTGTTGCATAGTCCCTGAGTTGTTTATTTCAGTGGGAGCTGATGCAAAGTAGGACAGTGTTCAGTGTGTGGAAAGGTGGGTGAAATCCACCTTACAGCTGTCCTTGCATTTCAGGGCTAGAGTTCCATCATCTCCCCAACCTGCAGAATGGATGGCACTTGGTCTCCAGTTTCTGTGTTGTCCCATGTGCTGAGCACGCTCCTGCCATTGTCACTACAGTGTTTTAACTGTCCCTTACCTTACCCACTAAAGCACTAGGAAACAACTGATGACTTGAAGTGCAAGCCAAGGTAAAAATAGATGTTAATACTTAACATCAATCAGAAAAAATTGATGCGAGCTGGGCTGGGTTCACAACAGCAGCAAGGTAGTGTTGGTGACATCATTGAGCGTGAGCTCTGCCAACCTGAGTTAGTGTTGGAGTGACAGCACAGTGATTTAACGGTTATGATCTCATTTAATATTTCATACTTAAAATGTACCCTAACCTGCAATCCAGGGGTTATGTGCAGTACATATCATAGAATTGTTTCAGAGCAGATTTTGACACAAACTTTGGATTTAAAGGACCTGTTTGAGTGGCAGAGGTACTGCATATGCTGTTATATTGTAAGGCAGATGCTGGAAATCCTTTCAGAAAGGAAAATTTACTGTGAAATGTTGTTGTTTTCATATATGTGCGTACGTATATGCATATGAATGCAAAAGGGGAAAGAATCTGGGATGTTGTCTTAAGCTTTGATATGAAATCATTGCAGGAGAAGAAAATCATTTGGCTGGAACAAAGATAACTGCAGTTTTTAAATCCAGGAATGATGAACTCATGTTGATGAAAACAACAAAAACACTGCAGCCATGATTGGTCATAAGTTAAAACTTTTAAGAACGCTTCTATCGCTTCTATTTTCCAGTCTCTCTACAGCAACAGTGCACAAGTGACCTCACATTCAGTGAGGGAGGTATTGCAGCTGCTCTGAAAAAGCACCAAGTAAAGCAGTGGAGAAAGAAAATCTTGTTTTGCTTGGTGCCTTGGCTCCCCAGGTGTGCAGCTGATGGGAAGGTGGTCCCCCTCTGTGCTTCAGTGCCAGCCCCTGCATGTGGAAGCCTGTGGGTTGGTTGCTCTTCTCTCACTTTTTGTTATTTGTATGACAGTTGAAATAACAAGGTTGTCCTCCTGTAACACATGGTGGGGAGAGCCAGGGCTTAGACTGAGTGTGGATGGGGGAGCAGTATATCAGCCCTGAGCTGTGGGACAGTGCCAGAACAGCAAATGGAGACTGGTCACCTTCCAGTCTAAATGGTGTAGGTAAAATCTTCCACTTCTTCAGAATGAAACTCAGTGGGCACAGTAGGGATTAGGTGCTATCCTGGACTGCAGCTGTAGGTTAGGATAGAGGAATTGGGGAAAGATACTCTTTTTTTCGGAGGTGGAGGCTTAGCCAATTTTTTGACCCTGGTACAGCACCCTAGGGACCAAAGGCTCTGTGAATGCGGGATTAGATGGCTGTGGGGATGACAGCAAACTAGGGAAGCAGTCATGAAGCTGAAGGGCAGGACTACCCTGCAATGCAACCTTGACAGGATGGAGACAGGAGCTGATGACTGAAAATCATTGCAGACAGGTTCTGCACCTGGTTTGGGGTAGCTCCATGGGCCATACAGGCTGCAGATCAGCTGGGAGCAGCTCTGCAGGAAAGAACACATGGGTGTCCTAGAGGACAAGCTGGATTGGAGGCAGCAGTGCGTCCCTGTGAAGAAGAAATTGACACTCAAAGGTGGAAGAGGTCCTGCCTTTGAAGCTGGCTCTTTTATCAACAAGGGGACAAACCTAGCCTCTGGAGACCCACTCCAAAAGGAGCTGTCTTATGAGTAGTTAACAGAGCTGCTTTGCAACTGCCTTCAAAAGACAGGAAAGAATAATCTAGAGGCAAGGTTTTTCTCTAGGTAGTTTTATTTGCACCTGTGGCTCAATTAAATCTATGATATGCCAAGTTTCATTCCACGTGACCTGAGTGGTCAGCGTTGCTGTTCTTTATGGCAGGGGACAATGAGCATCCAAGAAAATGTGGTAATGCTTTGAGCCTGCAAACTGCCCTGTTGTTTGGGGGAATGGCCCTTTTTCCTCTGAGGTTGTCTTGTTCCATGTTAGGAAGCCAGGCCTGGTTGCCAGTTGATGTCTACCAGCAGCCTGTGTTTGAAAGCTCATTTCAATTACTCAGCATGGCTGAGATTTTGTATATAGGCATAGGAGGGTGGGTTTCATTGGATACAGGTTTGGCACCTATGGTTAAAAATGTTTTACGAAGACACTTCCGTACCAGCAGAATCACCTTGCCACTGCTATAAACACCAAAAGCAATCATTACTAGTCTGAGTGTTTAAAATGCATTAACACAAAGTATTTTTCAGTGCTGGTTTCTCAGTTGAGTTAGGATAGGAAAATGAAGGGAATATGTAAATCCAGGATTTCTGGTTTATTTAGACGTTACTTTAAGATTTATTTTCAGCCCAGAATGTATTTCCAATGTTCCATACAGCTAGCAGATTTCTTTAATCAGCAGTGGATTAAGCTACTAGAAAACATTCTTTGTTCCTATATTGATAGAAATGCACTATTCTGCTTTCTTCCTGTTTGGCCTCCCCTGCCCTGGATGCAATGGGAGTAAACACAGTAGCGGGATTTGTGTTACCAGCAAAGAAGAACAATAACATCAGTGTTTAAATTTGAAAGGTTTAAGGATTGTAATTGGAGTTTATTTGAGGGAAGAGGCCGCAATGTTTGTCCCACTTTATTTTTAGAGGCTCTGTATTGCGTTATCCATGCTTATCACACAGGGACAAACGTTTTTCCATACAACAAATATTTCTGAATCAGAAATAGCCTGGGAGCCGTGAGATCCCAGGAATACGCTTCTCCCTCTAGTGGCAGCAGAGAGGAAGCTACGGAGTTGATGGAAGGCTTCACTTACATGATAATAATAATAATCAAAAAGGCAAATCTTTTACCACATGTGCTTTTTTTTCCCCCGTTTGTTTTCGATGCCAGAGATTTCTATGGCAAGAATATCTAACTTTATGGTTCTCCTTAGTCACTGAGATACTTCTGGTATACTTGTAAAGCCAACATTTCAAAGCAAGAGTGTGTTGCTAATTTTTAAAATGACTATTGGACTCCCAGTAAACTGAGGCAACAAATGCAGACGAGTTAGGTGTTCTGTGTTCTATGAGTCTAACAACCACAAATTCTGAAACATAAGACAATAATTTATTTACATGGTCATTTCTTGGGATAATGCCTTGCTCTGCCTTAGTTCAGCAGCCTGCTCTGTTGCAGCCCCCTGCTTCTGCACAGTACCTGAAAGCTGCTCTAATTTTATCTTACCTCTCTCTAAGGTTTCCTTCCATTTTTTCCTGTTGCTTTTCTCATCACTTTCTATGCTCTCAACTTTGTTGTGATTGTTCCAACTCTGCTTGGTGTTTAAAGCTCTGTCTGCCTTTCTTCAAAGAATTATAAAATCTTTTGAGTTGGAAAGAACCCTTAAAGGCCATCAGTCCAACTTCCCTGCAATAAGCAGGGACACCTACAGCTCCATCAGGTGCTCAGAACCCCATCCAGCCTGACCTTGAGCGTCTGCAAGGATGGGGCACTGCCACCTCTCTGGGCAACCTGTGCCAGTGCCTCACCACTCTGATTGTACAAAACAGTCCTCCCTTATGTCTAATGTAAATCTCCCCTCTTTTAGTTTGGAACATTTCCTATCACCACAGACCCTGCTAAAGAGTCTTGAAAACATGTCTGTACCTTCCTTGTTCTTCCTTTTTTATTTCCCATATTCTGTATTCCTCCACAGAAAGGCAGCAGGCTAAAAACAGGAATGGAAATTTCTTGTGCAAAATGAAACCAGCTTTTCTTAACTTTCCGCTTTTGGAATTACATCTCATGTGAGCATGCTGTCAGAACGTGTGCTTCAGTACAAGTTGTAGAAGTGTTCTTTGCAGATTAGTACTTTGAGGGAGAACAGTGAAAGCTTTAATTGTAAGTATTGGTTCTCACAATAAATATTTGTCATCTTTGAATTGGCTGATACATCACTTATTTCAGGAAAGTGCAAAAACCAGATCAACCCACATCTTATTTACATGGCGGTGTTTAATTTGTCATTAGTTATAAGGAGCAGTAAAGCTTTTAGTGCAAATGATTTTAACTTAATGAGAAGTATTTTAGATTAGTCTCATGGTTGTTTTTTTTGTTTTGTTTTGTTTTTTTTTTTTAGTTAAAAAAAACCCCACATCTCTGTCATGGGTAATCTCACTGTGATAAACTTTCTCTAGTGCAAGTAGCACATACTGGTGATTTCATCATTAGTTCAACAGCCCTCTTAGTGAAGGGGTGCTGTGATCTGCAAGTCAGTTATTTGATGAGGTAAAAATATTTCCAGTTTGGTTGAAATTTTTGTTAGTTCTGTGAAGTCACATTAGTGGTACTGTGATGTTTCATGCCCTGCAACCAAGGCAGTTCATCTTGGAGCTGATCATGCATGTGATAGTGTGGGAGGTGTGCCAGCTGGAGTTTGCATGAAGGGGAAAGGGTTTCTTTCAGGAAAGCCTGCTGAAAGGAGTCCTGTCTAGGTTCATGCACTTATCAAAGCCCGTTTTGCTAGCATGTGTGATGGAATTTATCAATGGTGTTTGAGCTGAAATGCCGGGGCAGCGACTGATAGCTGCTTGGTGAGAAAGACTATGCAGAAAGCTGGGTCTGAGCCCACCAAAGTTAGGTTTGGGGCAGGAACTTTGAATTAGTGTAACACTCAAGCTGAAGAAGTATAATGTGGCTAGCTGTGCTTTTTGTGCTAAATTTGAGGAGGGTGAAATTTGAACAGGTCTCCCATGGCTTTAATTGGGCTTTGCTTCAGTTAGCCTATGTCCAGTTGAGTTTTAGAGTTGTGGTTGCTGCTCTCCAGCTTCTGGTGAGACTCAGAGCTGCTTACTGGGACCCGGCTAATACTGATGATAGAGAGAATGGTAGGCTTTGGGTCTTACTGTCCTCTTTGAGAAGAGGGAAAAGCAATTAACTGCAGTGGGGACTCTGGCATGGCTCTAGATTTCCTTCTTGGCAAGAAAAGGCAAATATTACCCATCTTCCTCTTTCTGCTTTAAAAAAAAAAAAACAAAACCCACTATTTTAAGACAACCCACACAAGTAACCCTTTTGCCTCCACCCTGGTTTACCCTGTTTCAATAATCTGTTATGTGTAATAAGGCTCAGTATGTAGAATTTCAATCTTGGAAGGAGTTATCAAAGAAGATTTTAGTATTTTTCTTGTAACATAGAGACTGCTGGAAAGAAAACTAAGAATCCAAAGACAGTTATATTTCCACTGTTCAGAATTGAAATACACGTCGATTTTTATTTTGGCAACTTCTCTTCTTGAGTAAAGAACTTCTGAGTGCAATCAATTAAAGAAAAGATCTGATTTGCTTTGTAATTGTTTTTCTGTCTCTATGAATGATGTAAGGGCATATTGGAAGAATTTACTCCAGTACTCTGTCTTTTCTAAAATAACAGGTTTACTGGTTGATTTATGGGTTGTTTGTTTTGTTTTTGTTGTTCTGTCTGTAGGTGAGAAAAAGGTTAATTTGCTTGAGAAATCATGTCTATGCCAGAGAAGGTCAACTTGTTCCATCATCGTGTACTGCCACGGGAGGCTGACCTGAACCTAAACACAGTGGTTTAATGGAAGAATTAGGCATCCTGTTTTTCTGTATGCTCTTCCCACCATTTTTTTTCTTCATTTTTTCTTCATTTTTTCATGGTTTCTCAGAAAAGGCAGGAGGGTGTAACTCAGTAGTTAGTTTCTTATACCCTCACCAGAACTGATTCTGCTCCCCATAAAGCTATGTTTTTGATGTTCTACTTCAAAAACCAAACCCTGCTGCAGCTGTGCCAAGTTCATGGTTTCCCCCATTCTCTGGCTGACCAAAAAGCAGAAACCCAAGAAGCTGGGCTGAAGGCACTGAGATATGCCTGCATGGCAGGGCTGGGGAGAAATGCTGCTATGTGCACAGGGCATCCTGGTTTCCTAGGGAATGGGTCTTTCCAGAATTGCCCCTCAAAGGATAAGGGACCAAAGCATTGTTGAAGTTTAAACCTTTTGCAATGACATCAAAGCTAATTAAAATGAAGGGTTTTCATGTTGTGTTTTTTCTAGTAGAACAAGTTTAATATTAATGAAACAGAACTGGATGTCTAGTTCCTTGCTCTATCTACCCATCGCTCAATGCAGCTGAATGCTGAACATCAAAGTGCTCTTCTGCTTTACTTTTTTCTGCTTCTTTTTTCTTTCTCTTCATGTTACTTAAGTTCATGTACATAATGCCTATTTCCAACGTCTGCATAGTGCTGGTGGTGGACTATTCTGGGCAGCAGTGTGAGAAATGTTAATCTTAGAAATAATGTTGGCTCTATTAAGAGCTGGATATTGGGTTTTCTCTTTATATTTTGCCCATATTCATTTCATCAGTTTACTTAAGTATAATTGTTGTGTTTTGATTTATGTGCTTTTTGTTTTTCTTGTTTTATATAGCTACTTGTGATAATTTTGTGCTTTTATTTTTGTACTTCCTGGGCAAAGCTATTCTGACCAGAAGCCTGGGAGTAGTCAGCCAGTCCCTGCTGTTATAGGAAAGGGGATATTGTGCTGTCTTTTTAATGAAAAGGATTGGATGTACTGCATTTAGGAAACTGAAATTTCAACTAATTTAGTGGCAACTGAACGATAATTCAGTAGTAATGAGACAGTTGGTAGCTTATGAATTGGAATGCAAGTTAACAAGAGTCCCTTTTCTTTATGCATATTTTTGGTGAGTTTTGTGTTGCTTCCTGTGAGACCTGAAGAGAAAAAGTAGTAGTTCAAGAAATCCCATTGTTTTTCTAGCTAGCCACTCTCCTGGGGTCTTTGTATTATTTTGTGGATACCAGCTGGTACACAGGGTGAAAAAACCCACTTGATGCTGCAGAGGTGACTGGAAAAGAAGAAAAGCTTTTTCTTCCTATTACTAGAAGTATGTAAATTATATGCTTGGAGTTTGTCAGGATGGAAACAAATGTCTTAATTTGCTTGCAAGGGCTCTCAAGATTTCAGGATCTTCAACCTTTTCAGGTAGAAAACCCCCTGCAGTAAGAAGTGCATTTACAGGATTTTGCATAATTTACTGTTTTTGATGAAAAATGGCATCAAAGTGACACCCGAGGCACCACATCCATTATCCTTTGATAAGAGATTGAAGTTGGTCAATCCTGTTCTTGTCATTTATTTGTACTGCTTCACAGGGCAAAGAAATGACAGTTGGGAAGAGTTAGTTATACAGTAACTTCAGAACTATAGAGGCATAACTGATATAAAAGACTCTGATTTTCTTTAGGCTTTCTGTGCATCAGTATGTGTTTGTGGTGATCTCTTCCTAAATGTGCAAACCAAAGTGCTTGGTATTTCTCTTCTTGGTAGTCTCTCATACAAACTTCTGATTTTTTTTTTTCTTTAGTTAGTTCTTCAAACATTCTTAGTGATTAATTTAAAAAAGGTTTATTAGTGTATCCACTTCAAAATTTTGAGGATACACAACACAACAGTTCCTTCTGTACCTCATGAATGACATTTGACCCGCCTAGAGGGGAAGCGTGCATTGTTCTCTGTGTATCCCCTTAAGATGCCCATGAGCAGATCTCACATGTGCAGGGGCAACCAGACCTTGTCCTTGAGCCTTCACAGAGAGGATGTGTGATTGGGATTTTTCAACTACATGTGATGGGGGTTTATTACCAGTGCAGTATGCACAGATCAATATGTCTGTATGCATGCGCCCTTCAGACGTGCTGCTTTGGCCAGCTGTGAGTACAGGATTTATGAAGGCATCACTCATGTTTGAACTGGTGAAGCTGTGTCTTCAGACCACAGGTCAGGAGATGGTAAAAATGTGGGTGATGGGAATGGTACAGAGCAATGGCCATTTGAGAACCACACCACCATGTATGCTGGATATAGCACAGAGATGCAGAGCAGCTTTCCCAGGGGATCCATGGGTGATCCCATCACCATCAGGTGCTAGAGTGCAGCTATAGCAAGACAAAGCACATGAGCTTTGGCGGAGGTTTGAGTATGGCTTTGTTGCAGTAGTTCTATGTGAAGCACCACCCAGTGCTGCTCTGCTGGGGATACGCAGCTAGATTAATTATGGCCAGATATTTGGGATAAGGATTCTCCCAATACAAGAAAGGTCTTTATCTCACCTCCAAGTTGAAGGATACAAATTATCCCCCTTATAAAACTGGAGGGTGTGGAAATTTGTGGTTGGCTGTACTTCCACGGAGGGAAGAGAAGAAATTGGGCATCCTCATGATCTCAAATTCACCAGCAGAAGAGTTAACAATAGGTCAGCAATGATCACACTGCTTTACTTCCTATCTCCAGCAGTGTGAAGACCCAGATGGGTGCCCCTGTGCTGCAGGACTTGGCCAGCAGCATCTTCAGGTCTGCGCTTTGCAATAATGGACATGAGCAGGAGAAATCGCTGATCGATTCCAGTGAAGGAAGGGAAGGGTAGTTTTTTTAACCATGTAACTAATTCCTGCATATTTTGGGGGGGGAGAGGAGGGGAAGGTTTCATCAAGGATGGATAGATTTCAGGGCTGAGCAGAAGTAGGGGAGGCTTCCTAATGGAGGGGAAACTTCCTTGCATGCTGAAAACAAAGCATGCTTAGAAACAGAAGGGTCTTAAAAACAAACGGTCCAGAAAAAGAAGTTGGTCAATCTAGTTTTGTTGTCAGACTTCTGTCCTGAGCCTGCATGAGGCTTTTGATGCTCATCACTGCTTATGCCACGTGAGGAAAATGGGAAAAGTGCCTCAGCCTCTGCCTGTGTCACTGCTGCTGTCTGAGTGCGCTTATGCAGCTGTAAGTGCATGCAGTCATGGGTGCAGGCAAACTGGGAATGAATGTATGTTTGCCCTGCAGGCTGCAGAAGTGTTTTCTAAATATGTATGCAGAAGTATATTTTATGATTTAATTACCATTCTAAAAGCAGCAACCTGGAGAAGGAATATATTTCCCTGATATTTGCATTACTCTTGCACAAAGAAACATCCAATAGTGGCTCATAACCTACATTAATTAATGACTTCTCTATAATTTGTTTGTTTCTGGACTGCCTTCTCGATTATGTTGTTGTAGCTGATCTTGGGAAGTGTGGGGGGGAGAGTCTGAATTCAAGAAGAAATTGCTCCTCATCCAGAAAGAGCTGCTGCAGCAGGAGCAGCCTTTGATCCTGGAGAGATGCTGGTGAGATTTAGGGCTTGCAACGTTCCCACTGCTGAATATGTAATTTAGGTCACTGAACTATGTTTTGGTGGAAGATGCTTATCTATTCCCCTTCTTGCTGATGTCATGTGCTGGGAAATCAGATGCTACAGTGCAAATATATGTGAGAGGCCAGCATTGCTATCCCATAAAATGTAAATGGCTGAGTGATTGACTGCTGGCAGGATGAGACGGTGGCTGAGGGGGTTGGAGGTCACTGCACGTCTGCGCTTCACTGTCCTGCTCTATTCAAGCTCTGAGTTAGAAGTAAAGAAAAAAAAAGACAGCCTATGATTTTAGCCTTTATCTGTGCAGAGTGAGCAGAAGTGTCTGGTAAAATTTTGTCTCTTGTAGAACTCTGTTGTAATAACTCCATTCAGTTTAGGGAGGTTGGTAGGTTCCGGATCTGGATGCTACCCCCTGTCATTAGTAAAGATGTCCTCTAAGAGAAAGAAATGTTAACTTAACCTAGTACAATTGTCAAAGAGACCTGACTTATTGGCACGTGGTAATGGGACTTGAGCAAGAAAGCAGTGAAAGATCCCCATACTGCTTGGGTGACCATGTAAGTCAGCTTCCCTAACCCTTGGGCTAGTGGTGCATACCTTATTGCTGTAAGCACTGGTTACAGTCTTCTACCATTTAACACCATCAGCTGCTGACTGACCTGGAAAAGTCTGCCTGGGTTTCTGTTGTTTTCTGAATAATTTCTTTTTTTCTTTTTCCCAGAATCTGCTGAATTTTTACTTAAGGGAAATTGTTAACAGGGAGCAAATTTCTAGGAGGGTATGTGGGTGCTCATCTTCCTTGCAAATGTGCTCAGAAGATCCCCTGATAACAGCAGTGTAAATCTTAACAACAAAACAAAAAAAACCCTGCAACAAACAAAACCAAATCCCTCCTCACCCCTGGGGAGCAAATGGAACACACCAAAGAAATCCTGGATAACTCTCAGGCAGAGCAGTGCTCAGGAACATTTTCCCAACTCTTACAATATGAGGGGAAAAAAAAAACAAGCTGTTTTCCTTTCCCCCTGTAAAAAAACTAAAAAAAAAAAAAAAAAAAAATTAACAAATAGTGATCAGTAGTACAACTGAGGAATACCCGTTGTTTTTGTGGCTGGTGTCAGAAAGCCCTCACCTTATGGCGGCAGCCGGTGCCGAGGCAGCAGTCTGTGCTTTGCAAATCAGTTTCAGGGTTGTAGCTGCTAAGATCTGCAATATTGGGATGACTAAATTCACATTTTCTGCAGTTTATTCTAACCTAACTGTATCTACAGAAGCAGTCGGCTTTCTCAAGCTGTGGCTTCCAATGACACAAGGAGTATAACCCAGTAACTTGACAGTCAATTGCAGTTGAGATTTTCAGTGAAGTCTGGAGTTTTTTTGATTTCTCTCCCCCTCCTGCAGTGCTGCGGATGTAAGTGCTGTATAAATGCTTAGGTGTGTGTGTGTATAGAAGCATCTATACAAATGCTCATATTTATATTTATTATACTTTAGATGCCCCTATTTGCTCTTCATGACGGCTAATTCATTTGACAGAAGCTCACAGAGCTACTGCATTATAATAATACTGCATTAAATTGTATGCTAAACCAAAGATGTCAGCCTGGAATTTACTGAGAAATATTAATTGCAGAAGTTACAAAGCAGGTGTTTGCAGTTCGGCATAGTTTGTAGGCAGTAAGAAAACCTGAGCTGCTGCTAGAAGATGCAGGATTTCCAGATGAGTTCATCCAGACCGCCTTTGTACAACAGTAGTTAATTATTGGCTCCCGGCTTTCCCTTTAAAATCACCTTCTTGCTCACCCAGTGTTGCCTTTAGCGGCAATTTCGGGTTGTGGGATGTTTGTCGGCACACAGTGCACAGAGCGCTCCCAGCACACAGCGAAGCTGTCGCTCTGAATCCCTCTCTCTCAAGAACTGATTGAAGTGATAACTCTTCAGTAGTTGTGGCATAAATACTGCCGGTAATCTCTCTAATGGACGAAAGGCACAAATAACCGCTGAGTTCAAATACATTTCCACAATTTCTCTTTTTCTTCATTAGCTTGCCATTCAGAACTAAAAATTCTGTCCGGCATAATTAGCAATCGTCAGGAAGATTTCACGTAGTTGTTAGAATCTATTTCCAACAGCACTTCTCAACGCTCCCGTGGCTCTGAGCCCGCCTGGCTGCACGCAGCCCTCCTGCCTGCGTAGTGCTGCGCGGTGGGAAGCAAACACTGGAGATTGTTCACCCAAACGTGTGAGCTTCGGTGAGGTGAGGTGAGGGTATGGCTTTCCTGCCCGGGTGAGAGGAGGTGGGAAAGGAGAACACAAAGATTCTGGTTTGTACTGCAGCTGTTTCTCGGAGTTGAGCGTATACCTGGCACCGTGCAAAGAAAATACATTTGAGTTCCCCATCTCTGTATTTTTATTCCTCCCTGATTATAGTAACTTTTTGTTTGCCAGTAGTTAGTTGCTTTAGCAAAGTAAGATATATTGAGACATGATTCAAAATGACAGGAAAGGAGTAACCAATATGCGGTGCACAAATGACTCCCTGTTAACATGTCACATATTACATCCTTTATTAAAAACAGCCCCTGCTCTGTATTGGCAAACACTGCTTATAACAGCACCCTCTGCTCGGTTTATGATGGATTGTCTTAAAGCTCACTAGTAGGTGTAGTAAAATATCAGCATCAATATAAACATACAATATTGTTTATATTATCTTTCTTTATATTGTCTTAGAGGGGATTTATGTTCAAACAATCTTTTTAATCATGGCTCATAGCTTTAACCAACCTTCCTAGTGCAGCCTGGCTTCCAAACCTTGAAGGTATTTCAGCTTCTGCACACTCTGGTAACTTACTGGGAGCCGGGGCACACTGACATACTGATGTCTGTCTGTCTGCATCAGGTATACAACTTCTTGCATTTCTCTATCCTCAGTTTTCATGCAGCTTCCTTTGTACTTATGGTAGTAACTTTTCAAATAGGTATTTTTGCTATTTGCACCCAACTTCTTTGCCTTAAAAAAAAAAAAAAAAAAAAAAGAGGCTGCAGATAAATCTTTAATTGCTCTATAAGGATTTTAAATTCCCAGATTCTCTGCTCAGTTTTACCCTCTGTATCAAACTCTTTTCCTTTATGCTGAAACCACGAAGTCCTGGCTCCCTGTTCCAGTGTTGCTGCAACAGATGTCTCTCCTGAACCCTGTTCTCAGTGAACATGCAGCACTTAGAAAACCAAACCGGCACGGTTTGTGAGTGCAGAGAATGCTGATGGTCAGGGAGGACCAGACCTGGGGATATTGGGATTTTGGGGAAGCCTGCTCTATAGCATGCTGCTGGCAGCTCTCCTTTGCAGGGCAGCACCGCTGCACTGAGCCAGTGCCGTGCTGCCTTAGTGAGAAAGGTGATGGCATGTTTATCACACGGGGAAGAAATAAATGGTAGCCATTACAAAGGTGTATAATTCAGCAATTACAGATATTTGTTTTTCTGACACCTCCTGCAAACAGTTATCGCTTCAGTCAAACGTAATTTGATTATCATTTTCCTGGTGCTGTATATTAACAGGGCAAATAAAAGGGAAAATAGTGTGGTCCCTTGTAATAAAGAAAACAGCAGCAAACTATTAATGCTCTTTGAAAAGAGTAGTTTTAACAAAGTAAGCAAGAATCATTTTCTTTGGTTGAGTGTTGATTCCCCAGTGTGCTCTCAGTAAGTAATTAGAATGGCCCAGTGAATGTCAGCATCAGCTTGTTTATTCTCATTATTTTATCATTTTAAAAACCCTCTAGGTGATGAGACATGCAGTATAGAACATAATTACCATTATTAGCATACTAATTGGACACAAAAATAGGCCAACTACAAGGTAGCCAACTGAATAATTTCACATTAATCAAACACCATAGTGAATAAGCCTATTGTTAAATTGACAGCTACAATAATTGGCAATATTTCGCTGCAAAATATAAGAAATTCCATGCAATATCTCTGCAATGTTATATAATTTAGCAATTTCCCATATTTCCATCCTTAACTTTGTACACCTAGTTCAAGTTCAAGAATACATCACGATAAGATTATTAGTCTATTATCAAGTGGACAGAGCATATAAAGCCCGTCAGCATTCAGGAACAGATTCACATGATAGGAACACAAAAAGGCTACCAATTGAGTTACTTGTTGCTTCAGCACTGAGTCTGCATAAAGGTTCACGATAAGACTTTTTAAAACTGTATACTGAAGTCCAACCTAAAGGATGGAAAATGGTAAAGGAATTAAAAAAAAAAAGAAAAAAAAAAGAAAAAAAAAGAAAAAAAACAAGCTTTAAAAGTCCAAAAATGATGATAATCCAGTGTGATCTGCAACTTTCATCCTGACGGATAGTTTTCTGGCTGGAGAGGTTGGTCTCCCAGTTGTGCCACTTGTGGATCAGCAGGCTGGATAGGCACGGAGCTCCGGAATGCTCAGCGAGCGGCAGCAGGAGGGGAGCGTCGGCCCTGGCTGTGTTTCGCTTTGAAACCCATGGGGGAAATGGGACAGGAAAGGAGTGAGGGGAGAGGCAAAGGGGAAACAAAGAGGGGGAAGGCGTGAGCAGGGGAAAATGAGAGATTGCAGTAAAGGGAAAGGGGCTGATAAGGAGAACAGAACCAGATGGTGAAACAAGAGGAGCAGAGTGAGGAGAAAGAAAGAAAAACAGTGAGGAAGAAAGAAAATAGTCATCAAGAGAAGGGAGGAAGAGAAGGTAAGGTGAGAGCAGGGGATGGAGTGCAGATCTGGGGGAAAATGAAACAATATTCCCCTTTTAAGAACTGAAAGGCAAAGGGAAACACAAGGATCTCACTGAAAGCCCCGCTTCCTCCCCGGTCCTTGGGATGTGGAGGCTGGGAAGGGGTGGGAAGGCTCCGCTTCATGTGGCTGCTTATTTCAGCAGGGAAAAGTCTGTGAGAAGTTAATGTGGAGACTGTTTGATAATGCTACTCACGTGTGTAGGTGAAGGATGGACATGATGGCCACATTATTTCTGACCCCCAGGTATTTCTGGATGGCTTCTCCAGTACAAAGAGGTTGATTGAAGCCAAAGCTGTGCGGGCAAATGTGACCGATGGTAAGCAAGTTTAAAGAAATGAAAGGGTTAGAAAGACAGAGTGCTGACATAACAGCCTTTTTGAAATGCCTGTTCAGACCTAGACCTGGCACCCATTGCGCCTGTTGTGTGTCCTTGTGTTGGCCTTCCTTGCAGCTCTGGAGAGCAGGCCAGCGTCCACCTGAAATATCATTTTGTTACTGCAGTCAATGGAAATCTCTCAGTTTTGATTGCCCAGACGTGGTTCTGGCACCGCAGGGTCCTTTCCTGCGTGGTCTGTGTTGCTCAACCCTGGGCAGAGGCTGGACCACACCAGCCTGAATCTGCTCTGCTGGCTTAATTAGCACAGGAGCAGCTTTCTGTGTTTGTGCTGAAATTGACTGTCTTATTTTGAATGAGACTGTAGGAAAAAAGCACTACCTGACAAGAAGTGTATTTTTTTTTTCCAGTTGCTTATTAATTTCATAGTGGGTGATTCTCTGGTAGTGAGTGAAGATGCCTGCTAATATAGTACAGATTGACAATCCCAGTTCATTAGCTGTTGGATTTCTTTGTACAGGCTGTTTCTGCAGTAGCAGGCCCACAGTAAAATAATGAAATAATAAGGCACAAAACTGCTACAGATCTCTTGATACAGAGGGGAAACACTGTGGGAGTAGTCAGATGGTACAAAATAGGCTGAAGTGCACAGTGCATGCTTAGACTTTGTTGTAAGCACAGGCATACAGCTTTGATTAACTCACTGACCTAAAGGAATGCATCTCCAGGCTCTCTTTTAGCTAGGTTTGTATCTAGCAGTGACTATGGTTCCAGAGTTGTGTGGGTCTTGTCAGATCATTACAGCGATGCAATCCACTTTGTATGGAGGCAAACTTAGGAAGCAGCCAGTGCCAGGCTTGCAACACTTAAGAACGACAGCCAAGGCCGTGTTTTTCTAATAGCGGAGGATGGCTCCACAGCGTGCCAGCCCTATAGCTTGGAATGAAGAAAAGGAGAAAACTGAAAATATCCTTGACAAGACATCTCTTTTAACACATCGAGAGGCTGTCCAAACTGCAAAAAACTGCTCGGCAGTTCCTCTCCTTCTGTCACAATTTGTGCTTTGGTGGCTGGAGCTGCAGATTCAGCTGAATGCAGCCTGTTAGGTTATGCTGGAGTTACAGATAAAGGGTAGTACGTAGCCTGCGTTGCTTCTCACCTGCTTGTTTATGTGCCAGCCACTGAGGGCACTGCACAATCATGGGACACACCAGTGCTGATGCAGCAGCTAGCTCTGGACAGGGTGCTTGCACACGTATGCATCATGCATCATGACTGCATCTGTTATAAAGACATTGCAAAGCTGATATTTTCTCATCCCTTAAGTTCATCCGGATGAGTAACAAAAGAAATCCCCAGCCCTCTGCCCCCAAAAGACCCCAAACCAAACACCACAGCGGAAAGCCAGAGGAAGGGATATTGTGCACGTTCAGGCACAGCAAACACAAAAGAAAAACACTGGGAAAGATAGTTGTTGAATATATTTGAATAACAAACACATTTGAGGAAACCCCAGTCTGCTTGGGGACAGAGAAAAGGAAAATAAATTCATCACATTATTCACTGGAAATTATTTGTTCAGCTCTGCTCCTTAATGTGTCAGCTAAAGATGATTTCAAATAGTGAAGATTTTCTTTTCTGGCTCAAAATGACTCAAAAAAATGAATATTCCAGCCACCAAGTGAGGTTAATATATGAGTTTCATAGCCATTTACTCAACACTTCTGTTCCCTGCAGAGTAATGGCAATGAGATGCATTCTGGGATTGCCAGAGGTGAAACCATAGTAGATGTTCTTGAATAATTTAGCAATGTATGAAAGCTTATTTCATCATCATCAACACAGTAATACCTTGCACCAATGGAGTGCTTTACATTTCTGCTCTCCAAAGCTGTGCAAGTATTCCTACTCCCGTTTTTCAAGTACAGAAACTCAAAAGTAGAGAAATAAAGTCACTTTCCAAAGGAGATGGCAGCTGTGACAGCTTCAGGACAAAAGTTCAGATCCTTAGTACTGGAATCTCTGGGGGTGAAGATGCTGCAATTCAGGCTTATATAACTTAAGCTTACTGAAAGAGAAAGCAAATTAAGCAAAAGTATTTTTCCTACTTTTCCTTTTCTGGTAAAATAAGAATTGAATAAGCTTTTTGCTTCCTTCTGGCAGCTTTTCTTCTTCATGCCACCCCCTCCTTTTCCAGAGTAAATCAAATTTGAGAATATTGCTGGTGTATGTGCTCTTGTTAGTTTGAATGAGCAGGGCAGATTTGTATCCAGTTCTTGCAATGGGAGGAGGCTGTGGATGCATTACGCAGTAATTATTAATGTTGGGCTAAAGGAACAGAGGAACTCTCATAGTTGTCTTTGGGCTGTTCAAGCATGCATGTAGTTGGCAACTTTTTTGTGCTTAAAGAGTCTAAAATCTCATCAATCTCATTCTTCCCTGAATGTAGATTGGTCTTTAATGAGATCAATGAATAGTGCTGGTACTTTGCTGGCCAAAATTGTAAATGTGCTGTTGTTTCCTATTTACCCTGTAGCACAGGGATTTTGGAACATTACTGCTAATGTGTTTTGCATTCTATTGCTTTCCCATAAAATTTATGGCCAGAGAGAGACCGTAGAACCAGTGTGGGCAAAGCTGGTTTGTATTCTCTGTAATCTCTGTACTATACAGATATTTTTTAAGTCTATGGTTTCAAAACAGTCAAAGGGATATGCAGAGCAAAGAGGGAAATGGAAATGAAAACAGATTTGAGATTGATTTCATAAAAATGAAGCTTTGGTTTTTCTGAGCTTTGTTAGAAAAATAAATGTGGCTTGAAACAGCTTAAGGTAAGTGGTCTTAACAGTGAGACGCCATGACAGCGCCTTCAGTTAGCCCAGGTAGGGAGAGCAGGCTGTTGGGCATGGGTGATGGATCACCAAACACTAGTGCCTGGCTCTGGAGTAGCATGAAAGGACTGTGCTGCCTCAGCCCAGTGCCTTCCCTTTGCTGTCCTTTTTAGCACTGTTTGGTCCCATTCCAGCTCTAAGAGTGATATGGGTTCATGCTGAAAAAGAAATGTATCTGGTACTTCATCTGATACTTCACTACAAAGTGTTGGGTTCTGTATTTTGTTCTTTTTGTTGCTTTTGTCTATGACCCACCATCCTCAAGTAGCTTCCAAGGATGTTGTTCCCATAGAGACCTTGCCTTAAAATGAAGAGTCTCTCCATGCCAGGGAATGGAGTCATCGCTGTGCATCCTTTCTGTATTAATCTTCTGAAAGGCGTGGTGGTCCAACACCAGGTTAAAAACAGCAGTTCCATGGAGTATTACATGGGAGAAGAGGGGAGACAGGATGCAAAGGCCTCTTTGTGCATTTGGGGCAAGTTGTGTGCTGTACTGTACACCTTTTGTACTGACCCACAGCTTCACCCTGCCTGTACAGGATGGTGATCAGAAAGCAAAAAAGATGTAGAGGGTTCAATTCAAATGGCCTGAGTTGGACTCTTCAGAGAGAATCTAAAATGTCTGAAGGAAGTAGTGGATAAAGAACCCAAAAATCCTGAAGGAACGCGCATGTGCATGTAAAATTCTAAGAAAGATGAGAGGCTCCAAAAGCTGAGCAGCAGGACTGGAGTGTGTCAAAGAGCACATGTAGATGTGCAGGTTGGTGCTGCCTGTGCCTGCAGGTGAAGCTCTCCTGAGCCTGCCTAGGGCGAGCAGTTCATCACTTTCCAGCTCGGATATTTTCCAGCCTTGTGCTGTTCCTAACCACCATTAGCCTTGCTGCTATTGTGCTATTCCTGGTGACACCAGCTGTGAAATAGCACCTGACAGGTGGTAGCAGAACTGGGGAGGCTGTTTGATAAACTCCGAAAAGTGACTTCTGTGGCTCCTGGCTGCCAGATGAACTGTTGCTCTTGGCTGGGGCAAAGGGTGGTTCTGTTGGATGCGAAGGACAGCAGAGTACAGAGCTTGAGCATGGTGTAGGAGAGAAAGATAAAATAGCTTTCTGAGGAGCTGCCCTAAACTCTGTTCTTCTTTACAGTGGTAAAAGTATAGAACAGCTCTTCGTGGGGTTGGTGGTTTCCTTGGAAAATACACATTAATCTTAAGTGATTGTTATGTTTTGATTTCATCCTCTGAATAATACAGCTTTCTGTGCACTTCTTCATCTTGGACACCTGTCATGTTTATGCTCTTACCCAAGCTCCCCCTGCAAAGAGTAAATTTTCTCACCGTTACTTTATGCAGGATTTAAGTGTGCATCCTCCCTTGAATTCTGTACCCTTCCTTTCTTTTCTTTTTAATTTTTTTTGGAACTCTGTCTTTTCATCCTTAAGTATCTCTGAATTGGCAGATAAAACAGTTATTGTTCATATTACGAAAAGATTGTAATGGATTTATATAAAACTCAGACAGTGGCATTGTTCTTGAAGTCCATTTTATTGTAATGAAGTTCCACTCTTAATATTCCATGATCTTCAATGTCCTTTACAAGTAACTTTTTATAAATGAATCTATAATAATCTAATTCAAGTCAGTTAAAGTGGATAACTATACTCCAATTATGATATTGGGAAGAGTTTTTACATAATGGGGGCTTTTATATAGATGGTTAACGCTAATACTGTAGTTTACAACATACTGTATGAATCACTAATTAAATGCCTAAGTAGCAATAATGGAAGTGGAACTATCAATACAGAGAAGATATCAATGATGTAAGGCATTAATAAAACTTTATGGCACCATTTAATCTTTTTTTATGGGTACTCCATTATGTCAATGAAAAGAAAAGGCAGAAAAAAAACAAAGTAAGAAAGAGTGGAGCTGAAAGGGACAAGGAAATGAAAACCCACATGTTCTTTGCTTTGTACCTGGCCCATTATGAGGGGAAGATACGAAATTCATTAGAACTACACATTAGAGATGTATCACTTCTTAAATACGTAGGTTCCATGGCAGCTGAATAAGTTTAAATGCTGCAAAACTGATGTTCTATGAAACAAATTGAGGGCAGCGTAAATAGTATCCTCAGAAGAGGAATATAAGTTTAGTAACGCGCTGCCCAAAAAGGAACAGCCAAACTGTTGTTTTCCTGCTATTGGCTAGCAGAGATGACTAGCAGGGTAAATATATAAACATTTATATTGGAAGGAAAAACTATTAACAAAGGTATTTTATTTTGAAGCCAACGCACAAAGTTGGCTCCCAGCGCTGCCGAAGAGCGGAGGCAGCCCCTGACGGGACATCTCCGCTGTGTCCCTTGGCCGCCCGCCAGTGTCCCCCGCAGGAAAGCGAGCTGCCCATCTGCATATCAAAGCGGAGGAACAAGCCAACCCCAGCAGACCTCTAAAGGGAAGTGAGAGTATATGGGAATTTTTAGTTTTAACAACTCTCAATAAAAAAAAAGAAAAAGACCACCTCCATTCCTTTCATGCAACAGTTGCTTCAGATGCTTTTGTAACACATTTGAGCAGAAGCGAGCATTTAACCCTTCCTGTTCTCATGCAGGGAAGTTCAGTCCAGGCTATGTTTTGGCCCAAAACAAAGGTATTTTTTTCCTTCGGTCACACTTGCTATCAGCTCTATGCAGTGCTTTGAAAATCGTTGTACCAAGGCCTCCTCCGCACCTCGCTGTTTGTCATGCCTCAGGCTCAGTGCTGTTGAGATGACAAGTTTACCTAGTGCAAGATTCTTGCCTTGTGCATTTCTCTGCCTCACTGGAGGTGTTTGCTGCTGACTGGATGGAGCATGGCTGCTCCGCCTTCCCTGGGTGTCTGTCACTGGGCCAACTGGAGCCAACAACCTGTGCTGCAGCTTCTAATAAAATAAATCTTTCTGTATTATTTTAAAACTCTGACTTCAATATGAATAGAGGCCATGAAAATTCTTTGCCAATATCAGTGAAGATTAGATCTGAAAAATAATGTCTTTCTATGACAGAAAATTCATTATTTCCCTTGCCCATCCAATACAGCTGTTGCCAACACTCTGCCTTGGGTACACAAGGTGTGGACATCAGTAATCCTGTAGCTTCGCTAGTGAAATTTGTGCTGACTCCCCCCTTTCTCCTGTGCGTTCCTTCCTTTTGCAGCTGCAATGTCTGCATTCTTTAAGCACCTTTGGAGAGCTGCAGGAGTTTAACTTCCCCATCACACTTCTGATGTTTGTAGCCAACGCAAACTCTGCTGAGTGGGTTTTGATAGTTTGTCACGCAATGAAATGCGGATGAAATGCGTGAATAGATACAGCTCTATCACTTGTATTGCTAAATGAACCTTAGGCATAGTATTAATACATGATCTAATGCAAATAACCAAAAATATAAACCAGGTTAATTAAAATGTTGTGATGGAAAATTCAGTGCCACAAAATTTGCAATATGATTTCCATGTCTACCTATGATAGATAAGTAGCATAGCTTTCATTAGACCCCCTATTTCAGGAAAAAGATAAATCAGGGTATCACACATGTGTCAGGAAAAAGCATTTTTTCTTGCTGCACCTCTTGCGACCTGAGTGTCAATTTATGTAAACTGATAATGGCAATGATTTAACAAACTGAGCCTATGACTTGAATTCTATCTACAAGTTCTATATGAATTTCTTCTTTCAGTACTGCACTTGGACTCTTTTCACTCTCTGTCTGGGAGGGCCTGTAGGCTTTGGATGGGATGAAGCGAAGATTTCCCAGGTTGTAGATGACTGGAGCATTACAATACTTTGTGCACTATGAAGTGCAGTGTTCCCACCTCTTTTAATATCAAAATATCACTTAAAGTGTGCTTCCCTGCATTTTCCCTCCTAATAGGCTTCTCCATGGATTGGTGGTCAAAAGATTCCTTGGTGATTCCTTTGCACATGTGAATTAAGTAAACCTGCCTGGCATTTATACTGGTGTTTTTTATATAGTTTATCAAGGAAAAAAATCTGGTGCAAGCACTTAATATAACAGCCAAGATCAGTTTTGTGTGCGGGCTGCTTCTCTAGAAGCCCGTGGTGAATCACTGATGGCTGGTAGAGCTGGGGCTGTTCTCAGTGGGTTGCTGTTAGACCTTCTTCATCTCTGTGTTGCTCTTGTGCTGTGTGCCTACAAAACACTGCTTCTGGAGCAGTTCAAGCCCTTCCTGTTGCGTGTTTGAGATTGGGGTTGACAGGGTACCAGGGTGAGCTGTGACACTCCTCTGAAGCTAAGCACTGACAGTTTTGCATAATCTGCAAAAATGAATTTTTTTTTTTTGCTTGTTTATTAAAAGTAAATTACAACACTTGCAAAGGGAAAAAATGGAGACATTTCCAGAAGCACTGCACTCGTTCCATGACGTGACAACGGCGGGAGCTTCTCAGTGCCCATAGTACATCCTATTCTCTGCTGCAAGCTCTGCTCTGAATGTTGGGCTTATTTGCTTTCTTTTTTTTTAAGCTTATAAACATTTTGGGGCTGAAATTCCTACAGAAGGTAACGAGAGCAATATTAGCTCCCTGTCGTGGGCTGCTTCAGGGGAATTATCTCAGGCAGGTGGAGCAAAGGGGTAGATGGAGCTGGCTTACATCTGAGCTCTCGTTTTTAAGCACGCTGCCGCTACTTGTGGAGCTTGATGGAGGGTTTGATGCAAGTTTGCCAGGATTATGCTACCTAGTGTACATACGTAAGGCTCTGTGATGTTATAAAATGCTTTTACACTGAGACCATATAGTTTTAATGGAGGTTGCAATTAAGCAGATGATTTGGCACAGATCTTTGCTTCTGGAGTTGTACCAGAAATATTCTGCCTTTGATGGAGTGAAAAAGGCATCAAACATTCCCCACGAAACCCTCTTTGCAGTTTTTGAGCAGTCTGTGTGCAGGTACCACTTGGTTATTATGTTTAATTAGCAAAAAAGGAAAGATGATGCTAATATCTACAGTTCCTCACCTCCTAGATCAAAATGCTATTGGTTTCAAAAGCGTTATACCAGGATGCACGCTTAGGGCAGGTGAGCTGGTCCAGCTGGGGTAGCTTTCTTCAAGCAGGTTTGGCTTTTGTGGTTGGAGGTGTGGGGAAAATCAATTCTGGAGGAAATAGTCAGGCCTGGTTAGGCTCAATCATAGGATGGGCCTGCGTGTGGGCCCACCCAATGATTGAGCCTATAACTTTCTTTGCTGTTTCTAATGTCCGTTAATAACATTCCTGAAATGCAGAAAGTTTGAGTGGTGTGCTGAAACTGTGATTAACAGTGGTACTCAGAAAAAAGATGTTAAGGGCTAACCTGCCATGAGACTATATAAATACCTTGGATTGATTCCATTTTATTTTACCTAAAGTAATAGCAAATCTGTTATTTTTTTTTATAATGGTGCAGAATGTGAAACTACGCATTCCAGAATGAACTGAGGAGGCTGCCTCCTGATCACTTGCCCCGTGCTGTGAGCAGATTAATAACCAAATCTTCCCCAAATACGTGCTTTCTTTTGGTGATTCTTGCAGTCTGTTTTATTTGCTACAAAAATTTATACTTAATCTGATGGAAACCTGCACGGCCTTTTTTCATCTGACTGATTTCTCTCCTTTGGGTTGTTTATCCTTCAAACGTGTATTAAAGGAATGAGGAAAATATTTACTGAGCTGTTAAAGAATGGGCTGCAATCAGGAAAAAGTCTACTCACCGTCCTCCCTTGGCAAGTACCTTTCAGGATATCTCCTTATAAATCACCTGCATGAATTGAAGGTGTGAATAAAACCTGCTTATGTGCCACAGTGTGATAAGAAAGTAATGTTTTGAGAAGCGTGGTTTGGGGGATGAGGGCTTTCAGTTGTGCAGGTGGGGGCTGCAGTCTGGTGCTCCAGCGGCTTTGCCCATCCAGACATCTTAGCTCATGTTGAGGGCAGTGACCGCTCTCCTGGAAGAGAAAGAAAGAAAAGATAAATCAATGTCTTCAGAAATATTGCAGTCCTAAATTCATGCTAATGCCATGGAACAGAAATTAATTTAGAGGTTTGACTTAATGTAGCTTTTGGCCTAAGTTTTAACTTCAGGTATATCATGTTTCAAATAGTAATATAATTCTTTTCCTTTCAGTGAGAAATTTAATTACATGACTGTGTTGAGCAATTTCTGTCAGAATTAGCAATTTCTTTCTGCCTGCTCTGTGGACTATGTGTGTGTGGAGGAGATGATTCTCATTTGCAAATAATTTCAGCATTTCTCCCTATCGGCAAGGCTGGGTAGGATGGATCAAAACAAAAATTGCTTTCAAACTGCTGCATGCAAAACAATCTGCTCCCAAACAAAGTGGCTCAGAAAATACGCTCCTTTACAAAATTCTTATCTGTTCTCCCTTTACAATGTTTATTAAAAACCGATAACGTTACCTTTTAAATGTGAAATCCAGCAGTATCTCAAAACACTTGTAGAATACCCCCCAGTGCTCTCATATAATGATCTGTAACAAAACGTTTTAGAAACAACTTTTGTCATGGAAAAGAAAAATAGCATTTTTCTTTTTTTTCTTATCCATTCTTCTACCCATCAACTAAATCGTCTGCAAAGCTGTTATTAAATTAAATAATGAAGGATTGAAATGTTAGAGAGAGAAAAGGCTACATCTGCTATTGTTACTTCCAATATACTGAGCTTGGTTAAGTAACTTCAGCTTTTTCATTTATTTAATATATCTCAGATTGGTATCTGGTTAAGTCATAACATCTTACCCCTGCCAACAGGCAAGCTTTGCAGAATTTACTGCAGTGAAATGCAGGCATGCTTCACGTAGCCTTAATTTGTTTTGAGATCTCATCTTTTATCTATGGAAACCTGCTCTCTCAGCAGGATGAACTTCTCTGCGAGAAAGTAAATTGGTTGTAATGCGGCGTAGGTCCCAGCATGCAACGCTTATTACAGCTCTCCCTTCTGACACCTTGCAAAATGGGTGGAAGAAAGAGTTAAATCAGCCTTTAGCATCTTGCATAATTATTCCTGGCCAATTGTCTCCAAGTGGAAACTCACAATTTGTTACCACTTAGTTGGTTTCGGTGAATGGGGAGGATTCATTGCTTTTTGCTGGCATTCAGACCTTTTGTTCACAGTTTTGAGAAAATTGCCATCTCTTTTCTTGCTACTGTTCCAGGTTTAGCCATGCTTGGTTAAGTCAGTACTCGGGTTTCTCTGGATTCCTGTGCATCGGTAGCATGCAATTTTTTTTTTCTTTTTACTGAATTTTCTGAGTCTTTTGTTTCTCAAACCGATGCTATCAGAGCATTTATTTTTACAGTCTGAATATTTGTTTGGTGGCTCCATTCTAAAAGTTCCCTGTCTTTATTGGGATACATTTACCAGAACAGCATGTTAATGTTTTCTGAGCCTCTCAAGAGACCAAATAAATAAAAGCCTAACCACAAGTATAGGTGCACAGCAATAAAATTGATGAGAAATAGTAGTGGCAATATAACATAAACTCACATCCATGTGCTTGTTTATAGGTCAGTTAACTTCTTTGAGCGGTACAGGGTAAGCATGGATTGTGCCTTCACTGGAAAGATCCCAGAGAATTTAGTGACTGAAGGGTTATTTTCTTTAATGAAAACAGAATGAGTTGTAGTACACTGTTTCTGATTAACCAACTGTGACAAACGGTAATTCTCTTTAAACGTGGCTTGGAGAAATTAAATCCAAGGTGATTTAAGAGCTACTGAAGAACTTTTGAAACCAACTTAAAGAAAAAAATAAAAATCCATGGAGAGCACCTTGAAGCTCACTGTGTGCTCCTGTCCAGGTGTCTCTGAAGGTTGGAAGCATCTTCCTGGGTATTCACAGGGATGTTCCCATCCAAATGTAGTCACCAACATCTTCATCACTGCACTGTGCTACCAGAAAGCATTTCTACTCATGTGATCTTCTTTTGGCCTAAAGAATAGTAATTTATTATGAACCCAGGAAATCGTGTTACTTAAGATAGATATTTGAGGGTGAGAGGAGTGAATTATTAGGAATCTCCTAGCTGAATTCCGCAAAACTTGTGCTGTACCTCTTTTGAAAGCCCATTTGTGGGGCTTGGATCAATATAAGGGGGCTGAGGACTTCTAGTTGCAATGCTCAAAGCTTTACTTTATATTTGAGGTTTCAAGGAGTCTCAATTTACCAGTGCAAGAACCAGCTGCGTTCATCTGGTGTCATGCTAGCAGTCTATGAATAGTAATGAACTCTTCCTCATTGAATTGAATCATCATAAAGTATAAATACATTATCTCAAAACAGGACTCAATTTCACTCTGAAGATATCTGAATCTGCCTGTGCAGCCCAATTAGATTGCTTAAAACAAAGAGAGCGGGAAATCTCAGACTGAGCAATGTTTGCATTTCCTTGGGCTCTGTATGATAGATACGTGTATGCGTAAAATACAGATGACTTAATACTCTGGGTCTTTTTTGCTAATTGTGTGTCTAGAAATAGCACACAAATGACAGACTTTACATTATGACCTTTACAATCATGAGGAAGGAATTTGTAAGCGCTGTGGGAATGATGTGAACGCAGTTGGTGGGACAGCAGCTCGCTGGTTGTCCCTGCTAGGTCAAACACAAGTTATAGCTGGACAGCAAAGGGCCAGGAACCCTCGCAGCAAGATGGAGCCTGGACATCAGGTCCCGTATGAGGGGAGACATATGGATGCATACATCTCTTCTTTTGCAGGCTGTGTGCTTGAGCAGCTCTTGAACACGTGAAGAAGAAAGTGAGGCAGCTGCAATGGTGTGATGTGCAAGGCTGTGAGGGCTTCCCAGGATAGCTCTCTTCATCTTTTTCTCTTTATGTAGCTGAATTATTCCAGTGCAAACATAAATCTTTTTATTTAGAAAACACAGTGTTTCAGCTATTTTGTGTTATCGTGGTGTCAATGGTTTCAATATGATCTCCTGAAATTGCTTTTGTCAGCTATGGAGTAACGCTGCTGGGGAAATGTATGCCTATTTGTATCTACACCTTTATATTTCACTCTACACATGCATGCACACAGACATATGCACATAAATATTATAATTATCAATGGCACACTTTTTAAGTATTTCAGCAATACAAGGTAAAGCAAGGGTTGCTTTTCTTGAGCATGAATGACATATTCATTTTCCCTTCTCTGTGAGGATGAGTTTATCCCTTCAGAGAGGTTTCTAGGGTACGTATTCACAGATATTAGTTGGAAATATTCATTTTCTGTAGTTATTCTGCAATTTGCACCCGAACTTTTCTGGTTGCTTAAGCAGTCTGGTGGCTAATAGGCAGCCTCTCTGGAAAGGAAGTTTTCCTTTTCAGTTTTTCATAGTAACTTGCTTTCCTGTAAGGTTTTTGCTGTGTGCATTCTTTCAGAATTATCCCCCATAATCTTTCTTTCTTTTCCTTTAGTCCATCACACCTGTGGACTAGATCTGAGAACAGTGACCCTTCTGGTTCTGAATTAACAAAAGAGATTTAAGAGCTTGAATAAAGAGAAGCAGCTACATTAGATATGTGAAGAAATATTGGCTGGCTGATGGCAGGTGTTACTGAATGCTTCTGTTTGTTAGCAATAACGCTTTGTTTCGAATGGTACCTGGTACCCAGGAATCTCAGAGTTGCTGCAAGATAGTAATTCAATTTCATTGTGTCTCAGCGTAAAAGGTAAATAATACTGTGTTTAGCTTTGAACTGGGCAGGTAGAGGCATGACACACATAGGTATGATATTCAGCAACATGTCAGGCTGAAGTGTGGCACACAGCAAGCCCTGAGCCCCTGACACATCTTCTCAATCCATACTGATGGTCTTGGGGCACCTTTTGCTCTGTGAATGCTGGTGGAAATGGGGAACCAAGAGTATTCATCGTTTTCTTCATGCTCTGGTCTCCAGCATCACCCATCACATTCCTCTGGCTTCTACCTTCTTCCTACATCTCTAGGCACAAGTGCTGTCCTGGTGCTGGGAGCCCCCCCTATCCAGCCATGGGTGGAACAGTCAGCTCTCTCAGTCTTCATGAAACGTGCTCTGATGTGTTTGTTGTTCATGGGTAGCATTCCACAACCTAGTGACAAAAAAGCTGAGTTCATTTTATTATTTTTAATGCTTGCGGAATTATTTATTAATAGATACTCTGACTCCTATGAATCGTGGAGGAGTATTCAACTGTTATCAGGCAAATCAAGCAGCCAGTGCTGAGTGCATTTAAAGTAGTACAGCACAATGCATTGGTCACATTAATGGCAAGCGGTAGCATTTGTAATCTGAGAGAGTTAAATATATGACAATTTCCAAGAAATCATTGTGTTCTGCACTTTGAAGCTTTTTTAGGAAGAAATTGCAGACTTAAAATAACACTTGTTCATTATTCTCCTATCACGTGCTCTCATTACTTCATGAGGATTAGTGAGATGGCGATCACGTATCTGTATTCATGTGTGCCAATCCAACATTATTGGTATTTACTCTGATTACTCTGCTGAAGAAAATACTTTACATTATCAAAAAATGGTCTGAAGTGGAAATGTTTTGCAACAAAGCACAGTGGTGCTAATCTGATGAGATGTTGTGAAGTGCTAATGTAGTCAATAATCAATATTTAATAAGAATTATGGAAATAGCTATTCTTCAGGATGGGTATTTAGTGATTGTATTTGATTTTGATAATTGTTTGCTGAGTCTGGTGGATTATATGTTTTCTCTTCTGCGTGGAGTTCAGTTTCTAGGGGACAGTGAAGGAAATCAGAACTTCCAATCTCACTGAATATCTTCTAAATCAAATCAGCACGGTCTTCGATCAGTGCTATCTTAGCGATGGTAGGCTTAGACAGTTCTTTCAAAATTTTGTTTCTATTTTTTGCACTTGCTTATTTACTATTGAGAAAGGGTGTTGAAAGTCTTTTCTCCCACCTTTAGAGTGGGGTTTACTGTAAGAGACCTCTGTGTAACAAAGTTCAGCTTTATTTATCTTCTACCTGCAAAGCAAGTGATGAGTGCTACTGAGAGACTGGAAAGTTCATTCTCTCCAGCAAGGTTACTCTTCTTGATGAGCATTAAAAGATAGCTTTAAGCCATTCACAATTATGACCTTGACTAGGAAAATGTAAGTTAATAAGGCTTCAACAAATTATGGTCTTTTTGGTCGATTTGCCTAGTGAACTGTTAATTGTAAAACTGAAAGACATTATGTTCAGCTTTCTCTATCACATCTTTTGTGTTTTAACAGTGACACTTCATTGAGTGCAATTAACAAAGCCTAGGAGATTTATTAACACACTTCTTCATGGCCAATGATCCATTCCACTTAAGACATAACACTGTAAAATGCACATTATCTCCTTTTGGCACTTACAATAATGCTTCATGAACTAGGAAGGCATATGTTAAAGCAGATAAAATAGCATTATTAGCTGACAAATCTTACAATTTATTAGACAGTTAATTTATCAGCTTAAAAGACACTTAAAACAGCTGTGCATTTAATGTCTTTTTAATGTATCCAGTAAAACTTGCATAATTGCCTGTAGTGCAATTTATTTTTAGCTATGTTGCAAAATGTCTGCATTTACTGTTTACATCTTCTTTAATTTTTCCTGCAAGGCTCATCACATCTAGGCACAAGCCCCAACAATGAGGGCAGATCATCAGATAAAAAGACTCCATGTACAAATGGCTGCCCATGAATGGACTATTCAGAAGTACACGCTGAGCTGGACCAAAGGGTTGTTGCGTTTTATCTCCACCCCAAGGGCAAGAGGGAGAAAGGAGCAGGGCTGCCTGGCGCAGTCATGGGCTGCCAAGCACGGCACAGCAGAGACCGCCAACGCCTTTGCTGGCATTAGCATTTGGAGCCCATTCGGAGCCACATGTCTGGGGTGTAAACTAACAAGGCTCCAAGACGGCATGAGCAGAGGTGTTTCATTTTATAATTAAGGTAACTGCTCCCCGCAGATCAATTGGATCAGACCTAAGTGCTATCTGTGAAGAAAGTGTTGGAGAGAATACACACTTAATGACTCTGATGCATAAATTGCCTGTGTTTGTTTATTGCTCTCTAATTTAACGGAACCTTTTGTTAAGTCTTTCTGGCTTTTCTCTCTCTCTCTCTCTTTTATTTTTTTTTACCATACCACTAGTAATGATTTCTGTGGGAACAAAGGGTGTTGCTTATTAAAATAAAAAGTCAAACATTGCTGTTTCCATTAATTAAATGTCAGATTAGCTTAATCTTTTTATAAATATTGGATATAATCTATTTACAGAGAGAAAGCAGGTCTGCAAATGCCGGCATGAGGCACAGGAGTACAAAAGCGTGGTTCTGGTTTGCAGCAGGCGGGTCAGGTGAGGGGTGCGGTGGGTCGGGCCAATGTCTGCAGGGGAGCGATGGAACAAGGAGGTGAGTGAGTTACAGAATGTGATGAGGACAGGAGCATAAGTAAAAGCAAAAGATCAACAGCAGCAGAAAACAACAACAACAAAAATCAACTGACAACAAAAAACAACGCTCAAACCCTTCCAAAAATGAACCAACAAGAAACAATGACAATAAAAAATAATAAAAAAAAGAAAAACCACCAACAAATGAGCAAAAAAATACTCATTTGGGGAGTTCAGGCTCAAGTTTCCAAGTGATTTTCCAATCCCGTGGGCATCTATCTCCAAATGCCCAGAGACAGAAAATATGTGGAATGAATCAACATGGGCTGTGCACCGCAAATATAAATAGAAGGAACAAAACATTTCTGGAGGAAAGGTGGAAGAGAAGTGGTAGTCTGTTGGTCAAGCAGTGTGATCCAAATGATACAAGAAATAAAAGAATTCAGAGCTAAAGAGTCTTACAGTCCTTCCATCATGACATGATGTCTTTTGTCTTTCTCGGTGTGGCTATCCATTCAGAACTGTTGCATTTGATACCAGTTTACCAAAGCAGTGAGTATCGATGGTGGCAGTAGTATAATCCCAGTCAGCCTGCAAAATTCCTATTGAAAACTTTTCCCACAGATGACTTACGTTGATAATCTGGCAATATGATAAATAATCCAAATGAGTGGATGTGAAAAAAATGTATGAAGTTCTGAAGTTGCATATAATAGAGGCATATGGATATATATTTGTTACAAGAAAATTTTATTACATTTAATTAAACCTAAACTTGTAATAGGGCATTATTCATGCAGAGATAGTCATCTAATGAGTGCTGCTTCACAGTTTTATTAGTACAGCATTGTTGCCTATTTTATTGCTGTACAGTATTGGGTTGGAAAGTTGTCTTTGTCCCAGTTACAGTGGAATTTTGATTACATCAGGTTTTGGTAGCTGGCAGCTGGTAACTGTTGTATCACAAATTTTTTGAGGGATTTTCAGGCTACCACCTCAGAAGTAACATACTCTTAAAGTCCTCTCTCATCTCTTTCTTCTATCAGAAGGATACCATGAACCGCTTCATGTTCTTTCGGTTAACAATTTAATTGCTATTTACTTAAAGGCAAAAAAATACTTCTGGGCAGGAAGCTGACAGAGATGTCAGTTCTTGGTTAGGCCAGTGCTGGTGGGGGCAGTGCTGCAGCTGTGGAACAGCTTTGGGTTTGCTGTAGGATTTTCTTGTGAAGAGAAAAATCTAACCTTAGGAATCTTGTCAGGGCAAAATCCTGGGGCTGCTGGCATTTTAAACAACTAAAACTTTAATTCCCCATTACATGGGATGGTTCACTTCCATAAGCTAGTTACTTATAAGGGCCTTGTGTCAGAGCGGGTTTCACTGACTTCTAATAGCATTCCATTTGAGATTAGTTATTGGGAAAATACGTATAATTTCCAGGCTATTGTGCCGTACCTCACTGTCTCATTAGGTGGGATTTGTCTCCCCTGATGTGTGAAATACCTCTTCCTGCCACCATCCTCTTAGCTGTAATCTTTATGGAAGTTTATTTTTCAAAGCCTGGGTTTGAGCAGGCAGCAGTACTTTAACGAGAAACGCATTTGGCATTGTGGAGAGCAGCACGAGGAAAGCAGGGGCTTTCGGAGATCTCTGTCAGGGCTGCTGCCTGTGGAGAAGGGTTCACTGGGCCTGGTGATGCTCCGAACCTGCAGTTGGGGTTCCCAAAAATACATGGGTAGCTCTGTTCTTGCTATAGGATGGGGGGGGAAGAAAAAGAGCTCGTATGTATTTTAGCGTATATCTCATTTCATCCACTATAGCAGTAAGTAAACTTCTGCCCTTCTTTCTGTTCGTCTGTGAATTTAACCTGTGCTCACAGAAGATGAACCTGTAGTTAAAACTGGTTTTGGCTCAAGCTGTTTTTCCCCCTGAGCATCAGATGCCAGATGTTTTCAGTGAAAAGGAAATTAATGGCCTAAATAATGAATATATTGAAGTAGTGCAGCCACAGTCCATCTGCTGCTTTAGCCTCTGCTCTTAATGAATCAGGATCAGATCTTTTTTAATTTTTGGAGTGTATTTAATGCGTACTTTGTAGATATGAATAAAACAAAGATTAGCCTACACCATCCAGGAAATGCTGTGTACTTAAACTTTATTTCTAAGAACTTGTTTTTGCTATGACCCCACAGGAATCTGTAATGACCATTTTAGAGCACCCTGGCAATTATCTTTTAAATAAAAAGTTTCTTGCACAGAAACCTAGGGAAGGAGAGGCACTATAATACAAAATGACCACAGAGTCTTTAATTTGATTTTCTGGAAGTGTTTTTGTTTTCAGATATTTTTTATGTGATGGCTTAAAAAACAGTGCTCTTTCCAGCTGGTCTCGTGCTCTGACAGCCTGGGTGTGTGGCTGGAGATCCAGCTTGTTCAGATTTACTAGGCCAGTGACTGGATTCAAGCACTTTGATTTCAGCTCCAGCAAAAATTTGCACTTTAAACCTTGGAATGCAGCTCCTTACAGTTCTTTTTTCTTTGTCCTTGATTTTATGACATGCCTAAATCTCTGCCACCAGAACAGCCAGCTGAGCAGAGTCCTACCTTTTATCATTGTGATGACAGGGCTCTGAAGTCACATACTGGAGCATGTGGTTTCAAAAGAGAAAAAGCACAAGAGTGTTGATATTTAATGTTACTGCCTCACTTTGGAATTGAGTCGATACAGCAACATATGTGGTTTAAATGAAGAGCGTGCTGTGTTTTCTGCTCCAAGTATCAGCATTTCAAAAACATGGACCTTCTCCACCAAATTTGACTTGTATGGGCATAAAGTGGGGTAGATTTCCATGAGTGATGGTAGTTGCCTAATGCTCTCTAAAGGGGCAGGAAGAGTCCTGCTTCTCTTCTGCTAAGCTGTTGCCCCAGCGCTGTTGCACGCGGTTGTGTTTGTGCTCCAGTGGTTGTTATACTAAAGGAAGAGGCATAAGGTTAAAAGACAGTAAAAGTACCTTTGAGTTAAGGGGCATCTCCGCATAACCTTCATCCCTTCATCTTGCTTTCAAGTGGCTCAAGGTCATTGCCACAAATTTGCATTCCTCCAGTGCGTGCTGGAGAGCCGTGTGGTGGCCCCTGGCCCCACTGGTGCACCTTCCCATCGGATGCTGTGATACCACCAGCACTCCCAGCAGCCCAGCAGCTTCTTGGTGAAGGTACAGCTTGAGGTCTGTATTTTGGGAAATGGGCACTTATTATGAATCACTGCAAACTGTTTCATCACAGCTTCTTGTTGGAGGTGTCTTTCATTTCATCCCTTCACGTTGTTTCATTGATGATCTGATGTTTTACTGTGCTAAAAATCAAAGCGGGAAGAAAAAAAAATTACAATGAATGATGAGATTTAGACCAAGAAAAATATTGGAATGAGGTAATATCTCCTCAGAGAAATACTCATTTAAAAATGCAATCTCTGCAGCAGAGTATTTTTAGTATCAGTTTTTTGTATGATTTATTTCACCCCTATATACTGAGTTGCAAAGATACTTATATTTAGAAAGATAGTTTTTAACATGTACTTGGCGGGCACAGAATTGAAATCAGTGCTCACAGTCTGCTGAGGATTTGGGGCCCTTCAACTATGATTGTCCCCAGCTTACTTTGAGGCAACAAGGAGGATTGTTTTGTGATGTGAAAAAGCTGTTCTGTTGAATGAAAAATATTCCTGATGCAAGTATTTGCATCTGATGACTGATGGAGTTGAGTTCTGCATTCCTTCTTTAGCACATGTAACGTAAAATAGCTTGTTACAGTGTATTGTCATTAATTTTCCCATCATAATGAAATATTACATCAACCTTGATATCAATGGAGGATTTACTGTATAATGCTGTATGGCATAATTCACCTGTATTTTCTGAAGGTATTGATGTGTACATCTAGCTCTCAGAAGTTCAGTTTTCTGTGATTCTGCACCAAAACTAGAAATGGTTGTCTATCTGCTGAAGGTTTGTGATACCTTTCCTTAAAACCTGGCCGATTTCAAAGTGCAAATGTTCAGAAGCAGCTTCTTTTGTGTTGCTATACCCTCCCCCAAGCGAAAAGCTGCTTTTTGTATCTTATCAGAATGGCCAAGGATGCAAAATTAAAGAACAGCGGAATCAAAATCACGGGATAAAAATCAGCTTTCGTTCATTTTAATCCTGTGAGCCAAAGATGTTGCTTATAGAGGTCGGAAAAAGTAAATACTTTTAGTGGGCTGGAGAGAGGAATCTGTAAAACACACACAGGTATAAACGGCGATTGAGAATTTTAATGCATATAGTGTTTATTTATATTTTGAAAGCATCAGGGGTTCTGCCTGGCTAAGGAACTGGGTGCTCTCGAGAGCTGGAAAAGATGCACAGTAATTCTTCAAAGTTGTGCTGGTTTGAAAGTCACAGGAAGGGAAGAGGTCTGCCTCCTATGGAGGGAAAATATTTTCATGCACCAGGTCAGTGATCTTCAAATGAAAAAAAGTTATTGAAGCAGGTTTGGAGATACTGGAGTGTAACATCTCCCAAGCAGTCGTTTCAGAGTTGGCCCAGTGGTCTGAGTCAACAACGTGCGTTTGTGCGGCTGTGGTGCTGCTCCCTGCTTGCACCTCTGTTACTTGCACCCTTGGAAAAGCTCATCTGCAGACTTGGGACTGTTTCTGCAATCTGTAGAATGTGGCCGTGTCCTCTGGAAGCAAGGCGATGCAATGCCAGAAGCCATTGGTGTATTATAAGAAGTGGGAGTTTAAGCTGGACAATTTAATCCTTCGTTTGTGCTTTGGTACCGTTCCTCTGACCCCAGATTTGTTCAGTCGGCACTGCTGTGTCAGCCTGGATTTTCAGTCCATTTAATCATCTGCCTCTACCTTTTCCCTTGTTTGTTTCTATCTCCACACTAAAAGGACGGCTTCTAACGTGTTATTGAATGAGGCAGCGCTCTGTATGCTGTGGAGCACTTTCCCTTAGTGGTGATAAAATGGTGATAAAAACGAAAAGTGACACTTCAAACGCAAGCCTGCTTTTGAGCTTCATTGCATATTGCTTTTTCTCTCCCAAACACGACTCTGTATTTTTTCTCTCAACAACGGATCATTTTGAAAGAGAATAAGAACGCACATATGGCATGGGAAGTCTTCCCAATATTTAGCAATGTGATCTGTAAAAATGACAAAACCTGTGAATGTAGTTAACCCTCCAGTGCTGCAGAAGTTACTAATATTTGGAGAGAGTAATTTCTGTCCTAGGAAAGCTCCCATTGCTGCTGCTTGTGTGGGTTGGACTTGGCAGCATCCTTACCCCTCTGAGGGCTTTGCAGCAGCTTTGCATCACCAGAGCTTGGTTTCAGGTGCATCTGCTCCCACCCTCTCTCCAGTGGCCTAAACCAGACTAAGAGTTGCAACATTAATTATCCTCTCCTTTTAATTAATTACAGAGTCTCAGAGCACGCACGTGCTGAAGGCTGTGGGGATGGTTGGGGGGAGCTGGCAGGAGCGATGCAGAGCTGCCCTGCTGCAGTGGCATGGAAGCAGGCACAGTGCCTTCCCTGGAGCCTCTTTACACTGTCTTTGCTCTATTTTCTGCACAAAGCTTCTCCAAACCCTGACATGAATTTTTCTCATCTTTTCTTTTGCTTCTGGTTGTCCAATAGTTTTTCCAAAAGAAACAAACGCTTCTTCCCTCCTCATTCCCTCCCATCCTAAAGCAGAACTGGGAGGGAACGGAAACACACCACAGAAGGCACTGTCCCCTGTAATTTATTTCAGAGCTGTTCCTCTTATTTCTTTCTCTTTGTGCTCAGAAGGTTTCCACGATAGCTCTGGGCAGGACCTGGTGCTGCTCGGACACAGCCGCATCCATTTTTAAACACTCTTCTGTAAAGATGTGCAGAAATCAGATCTCTGAGGATGACCCAAACCGATGAAAGAATCAGAAACGGGAGATCGTAGATGGGACTCAGTGAGCTGGGTTTGTTTAGTAGAAAAGTCAATATCTTTCTCCCTGTTGGGCTTAGGAAAAGAAGAAATTAGTTTAGTTTGCGGCATGGATTTTGGATAAAAATGCTAGTTAAACATTGAGGCAGCTCTGCTAGGAGGATGAGGGCTCTCCTATTTGGTGAGATTTTGCAAACAGAATTGTCCAAGTTCTTCTGGGAATAACGCAGGTGGTTGCCATCCCCTTGGCTGCTAGGGATGGGAACTCAAGTTCCTACCTCCTGCCTGTGCTCCTAATGCCTGTGTAAACAGGGGAATGGGAAAATGGTTCTTTTTTTTTTTTTTTTTTTTTCTGAGCGGAGCTGTGAAAAAATATGTATGTTACTGTTAATATTTTATCACTCCTCTAAGCTATAAAAATTTGGCACTGCTTCCAAAGTTGTTGCAGAAAGGATGGATAATTTATAAGAAAAATGCAGGGAGCATCCCATCTCCTGTTTTTCAAACTTGGCAGGTTAGATGGTATTATGATACATGGACTTAAAGTGCCTGTTTTCATTTATGGACAGGTGAAGTTGATGACTGCACATACAATTGTCGCAGTAACTGTGCAGGAAACTTCCTTACTGTGAAAATCCCATGGAACTGTCCAAAGATTTTTTTTCTCGTGGATTAATGCAACAGTAGCCTATGGCAAACAAAACTGCAAATAATTCTTTAATGTGCTAAATGACATTTGTAATGATGATAATTCAGAGCAAACCATATGAAGGTCTTATAATAAATAAATGAGGATTTTCTTTAAAATTTCACTGTTTCAGAGTGCAGCATTTGCTGTAGCTTATTGCAGTTAGTCTCTGTTTCCACTGTACCTTGCTCTATCTATCCCGACATCCCACCATTTGTAGTGAGGAAGAAAAGTCAGTTTGGTTGATTTTTTTTTTTTTTTTTTTCTGTCATAACCTTAATGCAGGTTTTAAACTGAATTTTGCATTTCATGAGTTGTTCTTCCCACACACGCACGTATTCCCACTCCCCCTCAATGAGGTAATTTCATGACAACTAGATTAATATCTTTTACATACTTATTAAACTCAATAAGTGGTCCTGTGCAAACAATTGATATTTAATTACCGTATTATCATTCTACTAAATTTTAATTACTAATCATTTAAAATACCTCATATGATATCATTCATGTTAATGCAGATTTGTTTCTCTGTAAATCCTAACTTTAAGTTGAACAAAACTGCTAAGTAATTGGGGTTTCTCAAGGTAATGGTGTTACAGCAAGTACAAGGCATTACCATGCACTATAGGAATGGAAAATGCAGCTGCCAGTTGCATTAAAAAGCATGTCTTTTGAACCAGAATTCAGAAAAGGTTGAATGACTTCCCTTGCAAATCACCTTGCAATCCAATTTCAGCTTAAAAGCCAGCAGAAATTAATATTTAGCAGCTGACAATAAGCTGATTGTTAAAAAACAGAACACTTCCAAACTTGGGAAAGAATATGAAAAAAGACTAAAATCAGTCCTACAGTAAATTTGCCTTTTCCACTGATCTTTGTTTTTATTTCTGACAACTATCGATTTTCTAGATCTCATCTGTGAGTCACTTAATTACTCCTCAGAGAAAAGGAAAATACATTATGATTTTTGTGGTGAAAAAACAGCCACCTATGATGGCTAACATTGGCTCCTGCAGTGAGATGCAGATATTATGGTCTCATGTCAGGTTCATCTGGATCTCTTTGGACTTGTAATTCACTGACCAAGGATATTTAAAATGGAAATAGATTCTTTCCTATATATGATATGGCGAAGGTGTTCATGAATCTGCTGGGGAAGGCTGTACGCTCTGAGTCAGAGCACATTGGTCAGCCCTTTCTCATGGGTCGTTGAAATGAAATGTGTTCAGATAGCTATTAAAATCCTTCATGGTTTTCCCATCATACTCCAACTAGGCAGATAAAGCTGTTAATACGTGAGCTCCAGCAGCAGGATTCCCCACGTTACTGCACAGACTCTATTCATCTCCTAATTTTTGTTGTTACAGGCATCTGGATGCCATCTATTCTTTTTGTTGTGAAAAACTGAGATTTAGTTCAGTTCTTATAAAAAAAAACATAACTTCATAATGTCTTTTTTTTCTACCTAATACATAAATTATAAGAAGGAAGAGCTTGGAAAAAATTTCTTCCCTGCTGTTTGGAAATTCAGGGGGAATACAGGTTTGCTGTGCTATTTTTGATATTGTTACTCAGTTATCTTGCAGAAAAGTTCACGTAAAGGATTGCCCTCCTAGTACCAGTGTGCTAAAAGAATACTTTATTTACTGCAGCCAGGAGATTCTTCTTAGGCAATTAATTGTCTGACTCAGTCCTATAAGCTCCTGTAATGACTTTATGGCCTGACAGTGATTCATAGCCTATTGACTTTCCTTTGGTTATATGACTATTACTTTCCTGATAGCAGAAGGTAGTATGCCATGATTAAATCAATCTCTGTCTTTATGAGGCTCTATTGACTAGCCGATCTTCTAAGGACTGATGCAAGGGCGAGTGATACCATGGGGAAGTTGGAGTAGTCCTTATCTCAGATGCTACTCCTGCAACACGCTGAGCACAAGGTGGATGTGACACAACTTGAGGCTCAATTCCAGAATAGTCCTCACAGTCAGTGTGATAAAGTAATAATTATATATGTTCCTATTGGTGTATTTATCATAACACAGGACTGGCAATTTTACCTGTTCACAAAACCTCAGAACTGGGTTCCCGCGGGAATTATTGCTTTATTAATTACACTATCTATTATTCATATTTTACTCAGGCAGGTGGCCCCATCCTCTTAACTGAGTTCATTGGGATGAATCATGGTGTCTCTGGATTGGGCATCTGTAAATTGGTCAGAACCACAGAGTTGTTTCTAGCCTGTGGATAATGGGCATGCTAGAGCTCTAATTTTCTTAGAAATATTTAGTAGACAAACACTTTCACACAAGACCAATGTACTTACTAGAATGGAATTTGTACAATTTATTAGTGGTAGGAGCTAATGAACTAAAACATTTAAAACCATGTTGGACTTTGGAGGAAATTAATCACAAGGCAATGAAGATATCTACTGGCCAGAGCCTCGGCATGCTTGGGAGGTGCAGTGAAACCCAAGCTGCATTGCTATTACGTGCGTTTGGGCTGAATGACAGAAAAGACAAATTTAGTGACCCTGCCTCTGCTGTGCTTAGACCCCACATATTGTAATTTTTATAACACATATTCACTATAACACTTTAACTAAGAGAGTTTGTGTATTAAATGATGTTAGATTACGATATTTAATGGCTTATAGGATATAGCTAGTACCCGGGAGGCTAATTTGTTTGCATTAGTTGGACGGGTCAACTGCTTCAAACATGCAGATTATAGAACTACTGGTAGATTGCATTACACAATTTAAATAAATAGTAGCAATTTGTCAATGTCATCTTAGCTTCAACATTTTCCTTTTAAACCCCAGGAAATAGTAGTTCCAATTAAATTGACCTTTTCTTTTCTGCATCTTCATGTTATTAGTAGATAATGCTTAGTCTTTTAGCAAGTAAAAAAAAAAAAAGAAAGAAAAAGAAAGAAAAGAAAAAAAATAAAAATACTTCCAAAGGAATGATGCACTTGTAGTAAACTTTCCAGACAAAATTACCTTCTTTATAAACAAATAAATCAAATTTATCCACCTGGTAAATGTTACAAGTTATATATATATGTATATGTTGGTAATAGATTAAGACACATGAATTTCTGTGTCTTGGTGATTAGGTCTTTGCTTTCAGGGGACAGCTGTAGGTTCCTGTCATTTTAAGGTTGCAGAATTCATTCTTGGAGACAAAGCTGGAAAAAGTACTTAGTGTCTGAACTGCCAGACATGGAACACTGAGCAAATCCTTAATGTCCAGTGTACTAACTCACTGTTGGCAATGGGCTGTAGGTATCTGGTTATTTTGTCTTGTAGCAGAAAATGAAATGCATTTCAAAACTTGGACCCAACAGTTTCACAGTAAAATGAAAATGGTGAAGTACCTAGATGGCTGTGTAACACAGAGAGCTAGGCTATGATCATCATTGTGAATTAATGCCATGCACTGCGTGTTTTCCCATGTCTTTGTGTGTGAAACAGTACTTCAGGTGTTGGCTGCATCAGAATTGGATTTTGTCAGAGTTTCAGTAATGCTGATAGTTCTAAACACAACTTGTGATGCTGGGGCAAAATTTGGCCAGAGGAAAATGCCTGGAGCCTTCTCAGTGCCTGAAGGAAAGCACTGGGTCATGAACCCATGTGTTACTGCATCCTGGTGACCTTCAGCTGTGAAAGGGAATAGTTCTGCACTTTATGGTATCTCAGAACTTCAGTTTTTCTGAAGAGAGTTAGGTTATTTTTAGTTGTTAAGGCTGGAAAGCATTTTTGAACTACTTTTAGATTCTCATCTCTTTTTTTTCTTGCACAAGCAGTTTGTGACTAAAACATGAACAAACAAAATATGGAATTATGGAAAGTGTAAGGTTTTTTTTTCTTCTTCTTTTTTTCTGTTAAGGGGGGATTTCCAGTTGTCTGATCCTAAAATAAACAAACAAAAAGCAGCCACGCTGTTTTTCACCCATTCTCAGCACTGTGAGCAGAATGACAATAGCAGCCTCATGAGAAAATCCTGAGTCAAATTGATATCAATCATCATTTGGTTTTACTCACTTGCTTTGTTGGAAAATAACCTGTTTTCCTGTACTTCCCTTTTGGGCAGTTAAGCATATCTCACAAACTGCATCAGTTAGCTGTAATAATTTTGGAGTTTGGATGGATAGGATTCCTTCCATTTCCCTTACCATACAACAGTAGATCCTACAATCAGAAATGAGTCGATTTCTTGTGCTCCCCATTCCCTCACCTTCTGCTTGTGTGATACTCTTTTTTTCATAGTGTCAGGAGCACCTGGCAAAGTTCCTTTCACATCACCAGCATTTTGAAGGCTATAATGTCATTGAAGTTGTAGGCTTACCTACTAATTAAAAGGACTTTTTGTCTTCTGAATGTGTAGAATTAGCACTTTTCCAAGGCTGAATGGTGCACACAGAGAGAACAAGAGTATTTAAAGTTTCTCTTTATTTAGTATTCAGTGTATATCATTCAGCAGTTACCATTTGAAAAGAAGCCAGAAAACAATTTTAACAATATCACATGTGAGAAAATGATATAAAGTTTTGGAGAAAGGGAGAATTCTGTAATTTCTCTGATCTAAAACTGAACAAAGGACGTGACCCAGCATACCAAATGCAAGAAAAACAGATTCCTGTTACTTTCGTTTCTGACTCCTCATAAGCAGGCGTGTAGGCATACAGCTAACCTCACTGAAATACATCGCTGAGCTGAGTAGCTGATCCTCAGCACCACTCCCATTCAGAAAAACCCAGCAGGTGGGTGCAAGGCTCACCTTCCCCTTTCCACTTTTGGGTTGAAGGACTCCACATTTGGGTAATCTTCTGCACAAGGTGTCAGTGTAAGAACTGCTTGGGCTGTTGGTGTGTTCCCATGACGTGGGGGTGTCCAAAGAGACACTGGTTTTGCTGGGGGGAAAAGGTGGGGAGAAGCAAAGCATGATCATGTCTGGATTCTTTTAGATGCAAGTCAAGGCAAATATAGCCTTTAATATGAAATTTCAAAAGACCTGTGTACAAATCCTCTATAACTATTAGGAGAAGTTTTGCTTGCACATTTTTGATGTAATATTTAATGAAGTTGATACTGCGCCTCTTTTTATCGCCTTCACATAATATTTCAACATCTACAACCCTTTTATTTGGATTCAGATATAAAAATTGACTTTATTTGTTGTTTGCTTTTGCTGTTTTTCTGGATTTCACGTATTTCTCCATTTTGATCAACAATCGCTTTCCCATTTTTGGCAGTTCAGTAGTCACGTTGCTCCTTGCAAAGGACAGGGAGGGCAAAAACTTTTAGGAGGTCAATCCTGGCTGCTTCTGAGTATTGCTGGTCTTTGCAATCTCCATATAAGTATTCAGGGATTGAAGGCAAAGTGTGCCTCGATGAAAAAACCACTACACACCCCTCTTAAAAAAAAGTCAGCATTCTTCAGATGAAAGGCCTCTTCATTCCTGTTGTTATCTGAAAAAGTTCAGCCAAGAGCTTGAATACATACCCGACAGATAATCAATGCTGCATCCCTTAAGAGACTGCTGTGGCTGGTGGGTATCAATAGCAGACTTTTAGGGCTGACACTTCCTTCATTTGCATCTGCAGTGTATGGCCCTCATCCATTCCTAGGTCTAACACACTTTGCATCGGTGCAGCCTCTGTTGACAGCAATAGGGACAGATTTGAACTGCAGTGCAACTGTTAGCAGAGAATCAGGTCTATGTGTACAACAGCAGTTTCATGCCACTCCGCTGCTGTCACTATTCATTGCCAAAGAACTATATCCTGTTATTACGAGCTGATAACAAAACAAGAGAGATGCGTACTGCAGAACAAAATAATTCAGCTCCAATTAACATTTGTTCTATTTGCTGTTCTCTAAGAACAGTGTTAAGATAATTCTATAAATCCCATCGTTGCAGGTTATCTGCAATGTGATCTCCCTTATTAATCATACACAACTGAGACTAGAGCAGAACTGTAATTGAAATGAAATAGCAAATGCACAACAGTTAGTTGACAAATTAAATAAATGAGCATTAATGACTCATTTTCCTCAAGTGAATCCATACTCTATTTTGCAGCACTTGCATAAAGAAATTCTCTTATTTTCCCCATTTCCACATTTCTGCAAGACCAGTCAAAATAACATGCCATCGTGTTAATGCATTGTTCAGGCTGAATCCACATAGACTATGAATCACAGAATCATAGCATCATTAAGGTTGGAAAAGACCTCTAAGACCATTTAGTTCAACCGTTCACCTACCACCAATATTGCCCACTAAACCATGTCCTGAAGTAATATATCTGGCCATTCTGACTGGAGTGCAGGTGGAGGAAATACCTTTAATCTCAGCCCCAGGTGTCCCACATGTACATGAGTGTGAGCTCCAACCAGCCATGTGCTCACAGGACCCACGTGGAGACAAGGCTGTGTAAGAAGGTTGGTGGCCCTCACACCTTAAGTATAGGGATCAGTCTCAAAGGGTCTCAAAAATCACAGGCACTTAGTTCACACTTTTTTTTGCATTGATAGTTATTGCCAAGTCTTGATTTTGAATTTGGTGCCGTGGGGCTTTGTTACTCTGTATTAAGCTGCACTGTAGGGATTTTTTTATTCTTACTTAATGTTTATATTGATTTTTTTGAAGAGTGCATTTAAAGGAATTACTCCTCATCAACCATGCTGATATAAAAGCATAGTTACTATAATAATGGCCTTTGAATACTGTCCATTAAACTTTGACATTTAAAGTGTTTACTGTGAATACATATTAAGTTTCTCATTAAAGGCAGGGTCTGGCTTTCTTGATGTGACTCTTAGATTAAATCAGCCTAATCCAAAATAAATACAAAGATGAAGAATTCATAACAAGCTGTCTTGTAGATTCTCTGTGTGTAAAACAGCAACTGCTATTGTGGCAGAAAGGTTTCATTTTAGTGTCTCCTCTTTGGCCCTCGAGGAAAAAAAAAATCTTTTGGTTGTGTACAAAACCTTTTGCACTTTGACATAAGTCCTTCCAGCAGAATCCCTTTTTTTTATTGAAACAAACTTAAACCATATTCCATTTCACAAAAGCGAAATGTGCTGAACATGTGCTTTTTAAAATAGAAGCATGTGCATCAACGACTCTACAAGAAGATACTTTCTGAGTGTGTCTCCTGGGAAGGTCCATTACCCAACAGCCAGCGAGCACAGGAAAGGGGTGCAACAGTGTTAGATCAAGCTTTACTAGGCTGGATGGCCGAGGCTGTGGAATAAGTGATATTTAATATGTGCACTTTGAGGCTCCTGTTGAGTGCCCTGTTTGGTAACCCGGATCAGGATGCTTGTTTAGTGGATAAAAGTGTAACTTTAGAAATTGGCAGGAACTTTCTGTGCTTGGCCACCTGTATTCTCAGCCAGATATGGTGTAAGGAGACTCAGACAAGCACACTTTTCAAAGTTTGTTCTGTTTCACTTCCTTACAACCACCAGGTTCAAAAGAACCATTTATTTTAAAAAAAAAATCCTCGCTCAGTTCAAAGATGCATTTATAAAGCTCACTGGTCTTTATGATCAAGCTCATACTTTGTCTTCCCGTTACTAAAATAATACTTTTATCCTGCCCTTTTTTCCCCATCGCATCTGTTTTATTATAAAAACATAATTCTAATGAAGGTCTCAGGCATTGTATTTTCCAGACAGTGTGACGCTATAAGTAATATAAAATGACAACTTTTTTTGTGTGGATTTTTAGCAGTCAATAATAATAATAATTGTATCAAAAATAATGTGATCTCCCAACGAAGCCTGCATAGTCAATCAGCATAAAGTGTGAGCACTTCAGGGACACAAAGGCGCTGAGTCTGATGAAAGAGATTGGACTGAGAATTTTGACCTAAGAATATAATAATGTCTTCCAAGATCTCATTATGCCCATGCCCATTCAAAACCATCTGGGGCCCAGAATAATAAAAGGAGTGGTGTGAATTTACGAACCCATAGATCTAGCCATGCCCCTTGGATATTGTGTTGGATTAGTAGATTTACTGCTAATCCAAACACTGTGGGCAAAATGATGTCTTTACATCTGCACCATGCATCTCTGAGAACTGGAGGGAGTTAAATGCTTGAAGGTTTGACAGCAGCAGTCCCCTGTTCCAAGCACCTCTCCAAAGCACCTTCCTGTGCTGCGTGTCCCACACGATGCTGGTGGCATCCGAAAGCAGTGAGGGGCAGAAGTTAGTAAGCAGAAAGCTATCTCTAATAGGTGGGACTGGAGCCAGTGGGTGCAGAAAGATGCAATTGGCATAGAGAGGATTGATCTGCATTCCTCAGGTTGCCTCAGGTGCAGACCCCAAGAGAAGAGTCTCTCCATTTAATTGGAGGTGTCTTCAGCTAAATAAAATAGTCAGATGCAAATCCTTCTCCTAAGGGGCAGCCATGTGGACTCGTGACCTTACTTTGAATGGTTTGGAGCCCAGAAATCAATGGTTACACTAAATCCATAATTATATTCTTTTCATCTGTGGCAGGGTACTGATAGTGTGACAGATGTGAGACCTTGAAAGCATAGAAACTTCAAAGCCCACTGAGATGTGTTAGACACCATGGACATGTGGAGCAGTAGGAAAATAAAATTAAAATAAAAAACAAAACTGCTCTGTCAATGCTGGAGGTGATCTCTCTCCTTCATGCACACACACACACGCACGCACGCACATGTGTGTGTGCACATGTTCACGAGCACAGCTGGGGCACCAGAATCCTTGGGGGAGAGCAGAGAGGATAGCTGCTGCAAATGGAGGTGATTCAGACAGCCAGCAGAATGAGATGAACTGCCATCTTGGAGTGGGTCAGAAGGCTCCTCAAACAAAGGAGTGGCTGGGTTAGGAGATATGACTGGGGATGGTGCCTGGAGTTGGGAATGGTGAATGTGTCCAAGCATCACCCTGCTGCTGCTGAGTAATAGGACTAAGCTGGTGTCTTCTTGAGATGCTTCTCTAAATCACATTTGCTGTCAAAGAAGTAGATCTGCACATCACATTTATGTTTGCATAGGAAGAAATCCAGGGGCATTATGAAGAGGATGATTTGCAGTGGTCTACAGGGGAAGCGCAGGTTTAAACCTCAGTGCCAGGGGATGCAGATTCCCACCTGGGAATGGTCATGTTTGGTGTATGAGGTGTCAATAATCACATAGCTGCGATAGATTGATTTTTTTCATTTTATTCCACTTTTTTAAGGTACAAAGAAGCTAAAGCAGTTCTGGTGTTTTTAGGTACCACGTGGGAGGGCAGGAGGATGGTCAGTAACATATGAGACAAGAACTGCTTGGAGGCAGAGCATCTTGCACTAGACCAATGGCATTAGAAAACCAGATGCTTAGGTGCATACAAGACCTTCCCATCTTTCTGACGTGTTGTACTGTGGCTTCTAGCATCACCTCTCTGTCAGCACTGCCATAAGCACATCTTTAGTTTCAGGAATTGGCGTGCTGCATTCCGACAGGTGGTGTAATTCTTGTGCAGTATATGAAGTGAGATATGTTGGCTAGGGAGACTGTGTTATTTGCAGACGAAAACAAGAAAAGGATTACATGGGTCATTTCAAAAAGCCTCATACCATCTTTTCTGTTGCTCTCTATGGCTTGGGTTACATATGAGCAGAAGTATGTATGTGAAGTGGTTGGGGAATTTGAGAGTGAATGGATCTGTCAGTAGAAAAGATGGGCTGCAGCAAGTGCATGGGTCCAGGCACCCCACAACTGATAGGAAACTTAAGTTATCATGGTTAGAAATCTGTAAAAAGAAGTAGTGTTTTTTAATTCCAGTACAGTGCTTTGCAGTCTTTGCAGATGGAAAGCAAATGCTTTAGCAAGGAAAAGTAGGAATGATGTTCCCAACATTTCTTTGGTATTTGCAGCTGTAAATGTAAATGCCCATTTTACTGTTCATCATACTGGAATAATTGAGGGCCACAACTTCGAAATTTTCAATTATTGTAATATTAGTAAATAATAAAACTATTCAATGCAAATCAGTATTATCTATTAATAATTTCTTAATGAAAGTTTATGTGCGAATCAGGAGTTTGGGGAGTACTATTAGAAATGAATTTGCTTGAACTGATTTGTCAAAAGCACAAAGAAAATACAGTTATTTCTTTGTTTTTGGATTATATGTTACATGGTTACTCATAAATGGTGGATCAGGAACTGATGGCATGAAGCACGCAGATGAAGTAAATGAAGATTGATGGTAGTTACAGTTAATAGAAGAAACTTCATTTGTATGTCATTCTTTCTCATGTGCAACTTATTGACATTAATAACAGGGAAATGTAAGTTGGAAGAGATCACAGGTTTTTTGTTTGTTTCTTTAAGATCTGGAAACAGATTGCCAAGCATTTCTCTTCTGGCCACCAAAGTCAGCCAAGCACTAGCAGAAATTTGGAGTCACACAGGCAGAGCCAGTTACTTAGATCCAGCTATTTGGTTCTTCAAGCCAGATGAATTGTAGAAGACATTTCACCAGTTGCACATATGTTGTAGAGCCATTTTATCACTTGTGTAAGCTTTGGTGGAAGGAATATCAGACCTACTCCTCAAAATATTCAGATCGTACCTTTTCTGACTAACATAGGGAGCACCAAGATGAACAAACTAGTTATACATGCATGGAAAGTAGCAAGCCGAAAGTAATTGTGTATTCAGTTTTAATGGAGCTGAATCTCCTGCTGAGATTTCAATATCTGACAGCATTGCTTTCATTGCCCCAAATGCCCAACCTTTTTCTAATGTTTGACCTTGGGTATGATTATATTTCTCTATGTATCTCAAATGATGCAAAATCTTTTGCCTGTATCAGTCATCTCTCCCTGACAGTCCTGTTCCAGCTCCTGGCAAAAGAGAACAAGTCTGATGGCAGTAAGAATAGCTTAAATGAGCTTTGATAGATGTTTCTCCCCTTTCAATAAATACATAAAGCATCTCTATAATGTTATTTTGTTAACTGATAGACAACAAAAGAGGCATTCACTTTTAACTCCGTTGCATGCCAGTATGTTCTCATTGCCTTACTTAGCGTACGTAAGTAATGTGACCTCCGGAATAAAGGACAGCACTGCTGCTTTCAGTGTCAGTTATTTATTTTATTTGGTTCCCACCTGCTAAATGAGAACTTGCAGGTGTGTGAACCTTTGCAAGAGACTTTACCATGGCTCTTTTGGCCCCATATATTGACCCATAACCCCATTTCTGCTCGTTTTTGGCAGCTTTGGTGAGCACTATGAAGGGGTTCCTCTAGCACTAGTGCAGGATGGATGAGGAAGAAGGGACAGTTTTTAAGTGCAACCCAAACAGGCTGTTGAAGTGTGATTAATATTCCCATTCTGGTAACAAGAGTGTATCCCTAAAGAGGGAACATTTGATAGTGGCCTCTTTTTGCAGGGCTCTGTAAGCTGGCACTTTATTTTAATTGTACACCATTAAGGTATTTATCTTAATTTAAAAAAATAATACTTCCCGTGTTGTTTGCAATTGCCCACTAGAAATGAAATCCCTTTCCTGATTGAGTATCCCTTACAATCCTGCACTGGTTGTTATTGGAGGCTGCCTCGGGAATACCAAGTTACTGGGGCTCAGGCTTTCTGCAGAATTAGTAAGGGGAGTTCGAACAGCAGTTGAAAACACAGATAAAGAAATACATGGGCCATGCAAACAAGAGTAAGTGGGGATAAAAAGAGATGTGCTTACTAGAGTGGTGGAAAAAACCCGTCCACAAAGAAGCCACTTGGTCTGATTAGAGGGCTCGTTATGGATGCAGAGCACTGAGCAAGTTCACTGGAGTTTGAAATCCCAAGGGCAGTTTTGGGTTTCTTTCTGCGAACTCCAGAAAGTGATTTAATAATTCATTTGAAACTGTGCAAAACTTTGTTGATTTGTTTTACTCCCTGCTCGAGCGGATCTGCTGTTTTTCTCAGAGATTTTAACCCAGTGTTGAGGAAGTTGAGATCTGAAGCCCCAGACTGAACCCAGGGACTGGTTCAGTGTCGGGATGAACGTGGCAATCCAGCTTGGCTGAATTTGCAAAGAGAAGAGGACACATGGAGACTTTGTTAGACTTGTGTCTGGTCTGCCTCAATGCCAGCTCTGCTCCGACTCTGAGTGGGGCAAAGCCAGATTGGAGCAGATGCTTTCGTATTCTGCTCAAGAGTACTGGCTGTAATATCGGCGCATTAATATGTGCCAGCAGTACAGGAAAAATGAGCAGCTTAAACTTAAGCGAAGTGTTAGCGGTGGAATAGACAAGTGGGAAGGTGATAACTCTGACCTCGTCGTTAAGTCTAAATACAGCGTAAGAGCAAAGCAGGGGACAGTGTAAACAGGTAAAGGGGATCTGACTCTTCTCTTAACGATTTTGCTTGGGCTGTAGTGGTAAGAGATTTATTAATCAGAATAAAAAAGAAGAGGAATTGTGAGGAATTCATTATTTTACTCATTTTACCCAACATTTTCCTGCTTTCACATGTAACGTTTTTTTCCTGATAAACTTACTTCTTGCTTGCAAATATTAGACTGTTTTGGTGGTCATTGTTGCTTGTGTTTTAATATCAACTATCTATTTCTGAGCAGCTTTTATTGTGGCATGTAATCTTAATAATTTGTGGAAATTATGACATTTCCAAAGAAATCAAAACGTTAATCCTTATTGGCTGCTTACTGCATTCCGCTGGCTGCCTCCGTTGTGGTGAAGTCCTCCACCTCATGGCAATGCATTAAAACTGTTCACCTACTGATCAGTAAGGCAGCACGAGCATGCCAAATTCTTCTGCTTGAAGCATGGTTTTAGGTGATTTTCTTCCGCTTTCCTTCTGTCCAAGCTGTAAACCTGGCTTTTGTTAAGCAAGCAAAAGTTACACGATTTTCTGCAAAAAAATGTTAAGAAAAAAATCCTTCTATAACTTCATCTTGGAAACGATGTTTGAAATAAAAGTCTTTTGCAAAGATAATGGGGTTTGTTTCAGTGAGGAAAAATGTGCATATAGGTGATATCTCAGATAAAGACACTGCTATACTTAATCTATGAGTAGCTGTCCAAAAATGAAACACACGTGGCCATTTTTCGGTCGTATGCATGTGCAATTCTTGTGAAAAATGAAGTTCCTATGCAGAAAGCCAGAACAACATGTACAAGCGACCCAAATTATTTTAGATTAACAAGGTTTCCTGCCTGGAAGTCACTTTGTCTTCATCCCATTAGCTAGACTCAACAAAACAAATGAGTTAATGCATTAGGCTTAAACACAAATTCTTCCTGCGTGAATGCAAGGAAAAATCCTCTCTTAAGAATCGTGCAGCCATCTAATTTATGTAGTGTAGCTAGGATTAGTATTCATCTTTGAGTTTATATCAAGGGAGTGCAAACCTCTGTTTCCTTGCAGTATTGTTGAGCTCATCGCTGTTATTCTCAGCTGTGAATGGTGCCAAGTTGGGATGCATCAGCTCAGACTTTGAGCCCTTAGGTTCTCTGCTCTACAATTTTGTGGCTCTTATGCTTTTAACAAATAAATTTCTTAGGTTCTATTTTTGGAAAAAGATTGTGAGAATGGGATATTTTTGCCATGGGCTGATAGGTAGGAAACGCTGCAGTGTGAAAGTGTCTGTGTTCCTTGAGGACCACCTCTCACCAGAGGAACATATGTGAACCAAATCAAAAAATCCACTTACGTGCCTTTGTCTGTTTTAACTCTTTTGCTGCTGTCGGTGGGGAAGTCTATTTTTCTCAAATGTGTAGAAAGTCAGAAATGACGTAATTTTTTTTTCTTGACTATGTAAAAGCATGTGTTTTAGTACTCGCTCTGTGGCTGTTCAGGAGTTACTGCAAATATGCCATTTCCAGATTGATCAGTTGTATAAATGTGGTTAATGCTCACAATGGAGTAAGGGGAGTTACACAAGTATTACCAAAATGTTTCAAGGCACTTTGCCCTCTAATTCCATTCTACCCTCGATATATCTACTATAGAAAATGGATTTAGATTCAAAGTCACTTTGGGAACCAGTAGGATGTGCCTTTGAACACATTTGTTGTTCTCTATGTATATCCAGTCAGATACTACGATTGCGTACAGTAAGTCAGCTTTTACAGAAGCTGAAGATGACTGAATTTTCTTACCATGAGCAGAGAAACCATGAGCTTAACCAGAGTGCCAGTGTCTTCACTGGAAACCTAGTGGCAGTGCTTGTGCTTTTTTGGTTACACTTCAGTACATTATCTAAGCCAAACAGCTAAGAGAATAGATTTGCACATAATCTGTATTTCTTTAGTGTTCATTATCTTGTTACTTAAAAATTGTCCATGAAAAGTGAGCACGTTCCTAGAGACATGACTAAAGTACTCTTAATAGAAAATATATGGAATCAAAATGTTACTCAAATTAAACAAAATATACAATTGCAACTTGCTCTGTTGTGTTCAGCTCCAGTAGGCACACTGAATTGTCTTTTTTTCCAAATGGATAATTTATTTAATTAACCAAGATGCAATGAATTTTAAATTGTATATTAAATTGGAAAAATTAGGTAGTTAGGAAAAAATATGATGTGTTTTGCATGCTTAATCATTGTTGGGAATTTTTAATTGTGTAATTAAAAATTGCAGATGACAATTTACCCGAATACAAATTTTTGCCCCCCAAAATATTTTCCTTGCTAATGTTAACCTGATCGGTCTGAATAATTTCTGATTCTTTTTTAAAATTTGAATTAAGGTGCCATTTAAAAAAATCACTTCTTACTCGGGTATAACTTTTCATAACAGCTAATGAAGATTTTCCTTTTTGATCGCTGTTTTCTTTTGTGATCATATTGCGTAAGTATCAGACTGTGCGCTTATGCTAGGAATCCAAGTATGCTTAATGTATATTCAACCTTATACATATAGAACAGAGTCAGCGTGTACCGAGTTCATTCTTCCGGAAAATTTCACACAAACTTTATCCTGAACTTTCTACTGAGGATTGTGCTTCATTGCAGTGCACATTGCTTGATCCTGTTTATCTGCATAGCTTAAATGCAACCCTGAGGGATATAAACACAGTGACAGTTTTTAAACATACTTTCTGATAACCAGCACCAACTATTACTTGAGCCTATCCAATAACATAACACTGGCAGACGGAATTCAATGACCCTCAATAACAACAGATACAATTTCATTGTACAAAATTATATTATGACATGATTGTGTTGTCTTGAGTTATGACTTAGGTTGTCTGCAATATGGCATGCTTTTTTTTTTTTTGGAAAAAATAAGTGATACTTATTGACACTGAGATAATGCAGGGTCTAAGTTGTGCAGCCCAAGTTTCTGTAATGAATGAAAAACAAACAGAAGAGTAAAAAAGATGTGTGCATTCAACAAATAAATACTAATTTTCCACTGACAATTGTTTAGTTTACAAGAAAATTTCTTTGAGGGGACATCTCACATTTCTTTGGCAGCTCATGTTGACGTCTGTGGCTCCACGTAGTTCAGTCTCCAGTGCAGGACCATGGCAGAGCAGGTTGGCACCCAAAGCTCTGCAGGAAGCAGCAATGCAGGGGCTGTGGGGCAAGACATCTGCCTCCATGGGATTCAGCAAACAGAACTCAAATGGCATCCAGATAAACATCTAATAGTCAAAAGTGCCTAAGTGACTTAAGAACGTAAGATTTCCCTTGATTTTGGAGAAGTCCAAACTCAGAGTTAACAAGGATGCTGACAGTTCCTGTCCAGGAAATGTTTCTAACTTCTGTCCCCTCTTCTCTTGCACTGTGCTCCCAGCTCCAGAGAATGTGGAGCATGGCATATTCTGCACACTGTAGGATGTCTGATGGAGTTGCTGAAAGGAAGGGTATGGCACAAAGGGCATCTACCTTTCATGTTGCCCACCATCAATCTCCAGATAGTGTGCAAATCAGTGGGGTAAGGAGTGGAGGGACTGGCAGAGTCTGGGCTCTTCATGTCCCCAGGTAAATCCATGGGCACTGCATGGGCACTGGGCTCACTGACCATTTGCTTCCCTTGCTGCACAGAGGTCAATAAGACTATGAAAATGAGATTGGATTTAAGGAAACAGAAAGTTACTTTCAGATCCATATTTCTTTAGATTCATGGCAAATCTCATCTGAAGACCACAGACTGTTGGCACAGTTTTCTGGACAGAGATGTGATTCTGGGTTCCTACCCCCCAGTAAAGTCACAAAGCCTGAATAAAATAAAATACCATTTTCTGCATCTTTTGAAAAGCGATTTTGGTAAATAGTGAGATATTTCCAAGCAGCCTGTGTGAGGGAAAATAACCATTAAATAATGTCCCCTAGGTTAATGCTCTTTCACTTTTCATTTGAGAGGAATAAATATTTTTTTTCAAAAAAGCCAACATTTCTGAACATTGAGATTCCCAGTGCGTTCAGATTTTGAGGGTTTTGGTTTTGTTTGCCTGTATCATGCAGTATAGCCTATGATTGTAGAAAATTTCATTATTACAAGCAGGTTAGAAACACAGAGCTTGTTTATGAATAAATAATTTGGTATCTGTTCTGCAAGGTAGCAAGGACACTTAGGACATTTTACATCTCTAAGAATACAGTAAGCAGGAGGTATTTGTGGCAGGGGAACAAATGTACAGGCAGGTAAATACAGGGAGAAAAGAGACCTAGTTGGACACATATATGCATAATTGGGACAGATAGGGGAAACATAGCTCCTATATGCATTCACAGGTTAAAATTTAGTCTTTCACAATTGCATTGCTGGCATGGAAGCACGGGACTTGATGTAGTGATGCAAGGCAGGACTCCCACGCGAGGCTCAGCTCTCTGCTGCTGCCCCGTTACCAAGAGGCATCACTGGGACCCGAGGTGCCACCTCCACCACCTCTGTGCTGGGAATACCCCAACAACATAGCCACAAAAGCTTTTTGGAAGGCCTCCCCAGTGCTGAGCTCATGTAGCCATGTGCACGTGTTTACGTTGCCCGCACGGTTTGCGATGCAGCCCCAGCCACTGTGCTCCTGCATAAACAGTCTCCGTCCCTCTGAAGTCTCCCTCATCTCCTGCAGCAGTGCCAGGGGTCAGGCACACAAAGGTGCTGTCCCCTGATTGCAGCAAACACCGCCATGTGTTGTATGTTTGATGAATTAAAAGGATGCTGCCAACTTAATTACACTGTAACCCTTCAATAAAGGAAGGGCAGAGCTGATTAACTAGTGAATAATTGGGGGCTGATTGATGGCTTTCTCCCTCACTGCTAAAGGCTGTATATATAATTATTTTGCCTGTGGGCCTAATTTTGCCACTGTTAGCTTCCACTTTTGTCATCAGCTGTAATTTATGGATGGGGCCTGAAGCCTTAAAAAAGGCTGGAAAATGAAATAGCCCCAAATCCCTAGATATGTCACCTGGAAATGGCCAGCAGGCAGCCTTTAACGTCAACATTTGCAGCCATTTAGCAGCATTAACACCTCGTGCTTAGCCGGAAAATAATATTATCATTTGTCAACAACTATCATAATATAGATTTTTTTCCTGACATGTAATAATGTTACATCACTCATGCCAATGATTTAATATATGTTTTAAATGCAAGATCAATTTGTTGTAACTGAATAGAAAATTCTTCAAGTAATGCACATTTTTTAAAAAGAGCAAGAGATGGGGGAAGAGCCACGTCCCCTCAGCATTGCCAGCTCACTCGTGGGCTCAGCTAGTACATCTCTAAGGAACCCCCAAAATCAATGCAAACTGCAGTAGTTTGGGAAACTTAGGTTAAAACTCTTTTTTCTCCTTTTCCCTTGAGATTCAGTAGCAGTTCCAGAGAAAATATAGTTAATAAAGCCATGAACTTCTCTCCACCGCGCTTAAAAATCACTGTGGGACAAGCTTCCATCAGCAGAGCCGTGTATGAGCCCGGTGGTTTTGCAGGACATGGATCTGGCCCCTTGTATTTTAAACTGAAATAAGATCTCTTATTTTTTTCACAGACAAAAGGTAATCACTAATGCAGCAGTGATAGCAGAAATCAATCTGTTCAGAAGGATAGAACTGCTCCAGAGGCAAAGAGGAGAGGTGCCCCCAGAAGAACCTATTTTGGAAATGCAGCGCCGACAGCTGTCTGAGAACAGATCGCCTGCCTCGGATTCCACACAGATTATTTTCAATAAAGTAATAACAACTTAGATTCCCATTTTTTCGTAACCCACATTTAAACATTGCAGAGAGAAGGCTGCTAATTTATAAGCCAAGATATACAAATCCTCTCTCTCCAATTTCCTTTGTTGTTTTGTCCTCGCAGAGCGCTCCCTTGCCTATGAATCACATAAAGATTTGAAGAACCTTTCAGTCAAAGCTCAGTAGTGTGCCAGTGGGCACTGGCCGGGAAAAAAAAAAGATTGATATTTGCCCTCTCTTCTTATCTGCACTTGATTTATAAGTCAGAGTGAGTATGCAAGAGAAATAAAGGCAAAGACCTTGATGCCTCCCTGTGGAGAATATGCTCCATTTGGATTGAAGGCATGAAAGAGGAGAAATTAATGGTAAGCTGTTCATCTGTCACTACTGCCAGCCTGATGGTTTTGCAGAGAAGGAGAGGACTAGATGACATGCCCTCCAGTCAAGGGCACGACTGCCCGCTGTTCTCATATTATAAACACAGTGCTTTGGGTTTCCGAGGGATTTAAATTTAAATTATACTGTACTTTGGATAGGCAAATCTTTACACAAGTTTATTTTCTTGAAGTATTAACATGCAGGATTTTGCTGGCTTTATGTGGGAGAAAAATAAAAATTAAGTCCCCCTATTTGATAAAAATATGTAGCAGACTCTTAAAATGTGTCCGTGTTTTTAAAGCGGTGTGTTATAGTGTAATGAGATTTAAATTTATATATGCATTGAAGATTTAGGCACATGCATAAATAGATAAGCTTTAGTTATTCTACTTTCTGGCACATAGGAAAAGATTAAAAAGTTCAAAATGGAAGCTGAATGTTTTTTTTCTATTAAAATGGCATAATACTGACACCGCCACTATCGATGACAATATTAGGAACACATCTGGAGGATAAAAACTGACACAAAACTTTCACGTTGTGCTAAATGACAAGAAAAATGTACTCGTTGCTAAATGAAGCGTTCCCAGCACTGAGCATTGCGTGTCCCCACGCTGCAGCTGTCTGTCGGAACGTCTCAGTGCAGTACCTGCACAAAGGACCTCCGGCTGCTCGCGTTCTCGAGGTGCTCCTGCACTGCATCCTGTGTCACAGATAGCACTGCTGCTAACAGGGGAATTTCTGAAGCCTTGCGTGGTTCAGATGAGAGCACAGAACTGGTTTTCACTGTGCTCAACTTCAGGGCTGAGCTTTAGTGACGTTTCTGCAACCCTCACCACTTGCTATTCAAATCTCTCTTTGCTAAGACCAAGCAGTGGGATGGGAATATCTGTTTTTCTACTGGAAAGAAAAAAAAAAAGGAAAATGACGTTTCTCGTTTACAGCATTCAAATGACCTTGGATTTTATAAACTAGGAGCACTGAAATGTTCTCTCCTGGAATGTTCTCTCCTGGACTGAACTAAACACTAAGGTGAGCGCACCAGAAGTGTCCACTAATGTTTCTTGCTAATTCATATATTGCCAAGACAGACATGCTGTGTGATTGTCCATTCCTGCCATCGCTGCACATTCTGAGTGTGCAGAACTGAAATGCAGGCAGGCAGATAGGAAGGAATGGTTGGTCAGGTAGGCAATGGTCCTCCAAGATTTTCAGAACAGAAGATACATCCTTCTTTATGCAGTTGGTATTTCCAGAATAGAATGATAGAATCATTTGAGTTGGAAAGGACCCTTAGAGGTCATCTAGTCTAACTCCCCTGCAATGAACAGGGACACTGACAGCTCCATCAGGTGCTCAGAGACTGGTCCAGCCTGACCTTGAGCATCTCAAGAGACAAAGCATCACCACCTCTGTGCCCATGTCTCACAAATCTTGTGCCTTGATCCTTTATCTTTCCCACCCCTCGCTGATGTTTCATGGGTCTCTTGCCTTCCTGAGCCCACCCACACTGTGCACAAGGGCTTTGACCCATGGCCAACCTTCTTCATCATCCATTGGGAACCTGCCCAGTGACAACAGTCCTCTTTGCAGAATGATGAGAATCAAGGCACTCAGTACTACTTGAAATGAGTCAGCCAGCAGCAGTGGGCTGTGAGCCGGGCTGTGAACCATTCCATTCTCCTTCCAAAACTCACCAGCACACTCACCTCCCCGTTACCCACAGTGATGGTTGCGGGCTCTGCGTTGTGGCAGATGTCCCATGCTCTGTGCTTGGCTCCCTGTTGGAGAGACTTCAACAAGTGGAGGTGTTATTTTCTATACCAGCTGTGCTGAGCAATTTTTTTTAGAAGTTTTTTTTTTTTTGCTAAAATGATTTTTTCTATAAAGAGATTGTGGAAAAGTATGCTATTTCCCCAACTTCAAAATTATGATCATTCTTTAGAGCAGCGCTGGTTCCTCCAGGCTTTGGAGCAGGTAGTTACTTCTGTGCTTTTTTTTTTTTCTTTTTCTTTTTCTTTTTTTTTTTTGTTCTTGTCAAAAAATCCTCCTGTGGCCTAGATTATATGCATGTTGAAAATCTGTTTGCACTAGCTGGGCCCATCTGCGCAGAGCTGCTCCGTCTCCTCGCCGTTGCACGCCGGCCATGCTGCGGATGCAGTGCCCATACAGAGTGGCTCTCCCAGTGCAGCAGCAGTGATGATGAGGAAGGAGGGCTTTTTTTTCCCCCTCTCACTGTACCCCTTGCTGGTTCAGGCACAATATGGAGGGCGTAGGAGGGAATATTAATTTCTGCTTGCTGAGTATTTGTGAAAGTGCTGTCAAGTTGGATGCCTCCTATAGCAAGGGATGATGTGCAAAAGGTTTCTAGTGCTACAAATCATACTGTAAACTGAGGAACAGAGAAGGAGCAGAAAGTCCTGAGGGCCTGGTTTTGGTGGTGAGCTGAATGCAGGCTGTGTGTTCCTACAGTCTAATGGCTTTATAGCTTTGGCTTGTTAGTTCTTTGGGACATTGCATCCCTAAGACAGCAAAAGAATACAAATGTTGTAACATTAAGCACTCGAAAGTAAGAAAATGCTGATATAGTCCTATTTATGATAGGACAAGAGGTAAGGGTGTAGGGGAGGTATGGATTGGGTATTTGGAAATATTTCTTCTATGAAAGAATGGTGAGGCACTGGCACAGACTGGCCAGAGGGCTGCCATCCCTGCAGGTGTTCAAGAACTGTGGGGATGTGGGGCTGAGGGACATGGTTAGTGGGCATGGTGAGCATGGGCTGATAGTTGGAGTAACTGATCTTAGTCGTCTTTTCCAACCTTACTGAGAGCAGCAAAACAAAATTATTGATTTATTTCCATGCACACTCTCATGCGCTTGTGAGGCTGAGTTTGTCAGGAATGCAGTGGCATTGCAGTAGGGACCAGTGTACCACAGTGGGTGAGGAATTGGTGTACTGCAGTGGGGAACGCTCTCAAGATCCAAAGGGATTGGATTTGAATGCAGAGCCAAAAATAAAAGCTGCATTTATTTCCAGTTCAACCTCAGATAGAAACTCCTAAATGTCTTTGCCTAAGGTGGTCTGGGTATGAAAGCACTTTAATTTTGAGGAAACTATTTTTATTTCTCTGGAATGAGAAGCAGGATTTCACTGGAAATCCATTTTTTTCTATGATTACAGAAAGAGTTTAGTAAGAAAAATTTTAGTCTAGTTTGAGGACGTGGTTGGATATTTTCTTTCGAGTCTCCCAGTGATCTCCTGAAGGACTCTCTCAGCTTCCTAAACTCTTACATATAGCTAATTGTGAAATTTGGGCTATTCTTACATACAGCTACTAGTGAAAAAATGATTTGCTCATCACTGTGCTGTCATCTTCATCATCTCATTGTGTGACAGAAGTTGAGGCTTTTCTTCTGTTCTGTATGCCCACAAAGCTACCAATGGCCTTAGGCACTCAGCAGGTATAAGTCTAAATGGTGGCATTATACCCCAAAATTCAGTTCTAGGTTTGATAATATAAGGAACCACCAGTACTTCCCTAATTATTTTAGTGCCTCTAGGTGACATCACTTAGTGTTCATTGGCTTATTTTAATATCATTTCTTTCTGGGCACTTGATTAAAATTTAGGAAATAAATGCATTTTTTATTTTTATTTTATCTCTGAAATATGATTATAAATGACCTTTGATAAAAAGTTAACAGCGAATATGTCAGGAAGCAGCTCAGAAGGAAAAGATTAAAAGCAGACAGTCTAGAGAGGTGTTTAATTTCAATTTTCTTTGTGGAATAAGAAATCTGTAGATTTTAAAGCCATCAAGCCATAGTTACTTTTATCAGTAGGGCTCTTTTGTTTTGTTCTGCCACCTAATTCTTTTGATGACAATGAGTCCACAGTTTTCCAATGACTGATTTTGATTTGCATGTTATTGTCAGCCTTTTATATTTTATCATATCTCCACTTTGGTTTTTATGCAGATCCTCACATCAGAACGCGAGGGCAGCCTGAGCTAAACAGCTGGCTGGATTTGCATGAAAATGGACTGCCCTTTTTCATTTGTTTGTTCTTTGGAAATTACAGTAGGTGAATATCTGACTCAAATTTTCCAAACAAATAAAGATAAAACTTCACAGATATTAAACGGTGGAGCATTAAACTGTATCATTTTACATATAAAAAGAAAAGGATTAAATAGAATTATTCTGTTGAGCTGACTGAGGAGAAACAATGTGAGTGGCTTTCTGCAAACTAAAGATACAAAAGAACGGTGGTATGTCCGAGAGATTTTTTTCTCTCAAAATATTTTCCTCTCTCATGTTTAAATGATAAATAATAACATAAGGGTTTCCCTTATGAATTTAAGATATTTTTGGTAGGAAGGACAAAACTATAATCTCCTTTAAGTAACTATATATTTGAGATCATTCCTGTGTTTAATGTACATCCTGGTTCACAGCTGCCCCATGGCTGCGGTGTCCTCTGCAGCTCAGAGCAATGCTGTAAGCAAGGCAAGGTGTAAATGGGGTTGCAGGTGGGTGACATTAAGAATCCCTCACCACTTCCAAGAGGTAAAATCTGTAGGATAATCTTTTATTAGACTGACTGCTACAGATGGAAAAAATGAACAAGCTTTGGGGCACACAAGAGCTTGATAGTTGACAGATATGAGCTTTATAGATTCGAAAAGTGAGGTATCAAAATAACACATGGCACAACTTGGAGTTGTCAACAGACTGATAAATTATTTAGAGCATGCGTGCCCTTGTGTGCCTGCAAGCTTGTCCGTCTCTTCTCATTTGCACTGCTTGGGCTCTGCAAGCTTTGCCTCTTGGATCTTTGGAGCATCTTGGAAAGAAGTGTGTGGCTACAACTTTTGGTTTAAACAATGATTTGGAATCTGTAAGATCAGATTTAGCTATTTCACTCCTTCTATATTATATCACTTTTTTCTTAGCCTGAACCCCTTTAAATGTACAAGCTTTCCTGCTCTAGTATGGACTAACTAGGAAATACTGCTTGGATTAATAGGAAGGCCATAGGGTTTCTAGGAGTGGGGCAAATAGCTATTGTCTCTGAATTTCCTGAAAAATTAGTAACTGCTGGTCTTGCATGGGATGATACAAGTTCACTATTCCTTCCAGTATGGTTGAAGTCAGGTGCACAGTCACAGCTGGGCGAGAACTCCTGAGTCCCAGGGAAGAACACAGAGCCAGTGAGCAGACAAAGCAAGATTTGTGGGGTAAAATATATTCTCGACTATTTCCACACATTCCCACCTTTCTTCCTTTTTCTGATCATTCAGACTTCTCTAATTTTTTTCCTGAGTATACCTTGGAAACTCTGGAGAGAGCTTTAAATCCTTTTTTTTTCAAATGCAGCAAAAATAAGCATACCTTTCATTCTACCTAGGTATCAAAATCTATTAAAGAAAAGCGTTCTAAATAATTCATGAGCCTGTTGACATCTCTAGACTTTGCTTTGTGGTGTTGTGCAGCCTTGCCATCAAATCTATACGGCCCCTGCCTGCCAGCCAGCAGGTGCTGACGTGGTTGATATGAAGCTCCATGAGGTCAGCAGAAAAGGCAGTGCTTGCAGATTGTCACTGCTTTAAGTGTTTTGTCTTTTGTATGGCCGTAGAAGATGCAGATCTACCATGGGCTATTACTAACAGTACCAGTAGTGCTCTCATGTCACTTAGCATAGACAAGCTGCTGTATGGCAGTGCTGCTTAGCTTAAGAGACAGCAGAAAATGATAGCCTGTCCCGGGTTTTGGGACCTGTTTGTAATGGACATTGTGCCTGGTGGACTGGGCTTGGCTTGTGGATAGACCTTCAGTTGTTTTTAGCTCTTTAGAACACAGAGATGCTTGAAAAATTGTGTTTTGTTTCAGGAAATCCACGCAGGGAATTGCTCCCGCTTTGCTCAGCTCCCAACGGATTCACAAGCGCTGCTAGAAAATTGAAATTGTTAGGAGCTCACCAGGGGTATTTCTAGTGTAATTCAGGTCTTTGCCTGAAGGTAAGAAAAGTGTGTGGGTTTGTTTTGAAGGAGACCTTATGGTCTGGGAGATGAGAAAGTGTGCACCTGGATGAAATGGGAGAACTTTTCATGTGGGTTTAGAGCAAGGAGTATTAGGGACAAATGTTTGCTGCCATAGACAATTCACAGGAGCTGTATGGAATCTCACACACCCATGGGCATGTCTGTACCAATGCACAGAGCTCCTTACAACACCTACTAAGTCCTTCAGAGAGCGCTGCTGTAAATTCACTTATGTCAAAGTCACTGAATGTGCAGAAATTTGCCATACACAAAGGCAGGGCTAAGTGGAATCTTGATGCAATTCAGTACTTATAAAGGTGTCAGAGAAGTACAACCAATTTTTGTTTCATTATATATTTCCTGTTGGTTTTACTTTATTATGTGCTATTTCTGAATGTTTTTCCTACAAAATATTGCACCTTCAATTTCTTTACTAAATAACACAAATAGATATCAAACGTTGCTTTGGCATTTTTGAAACTTTTCCAAGGTTTTGCTGTCATTAAATTTGCATAAGTCATAGCCCTCATATAGCTGGGAATGACTTGAATAGCCAGCATCCAGCCTGACAACTTACCAAATCACTTAGATGTTATGATACGTTAAACTAAGGCAGAAAAAAAGACATTTTGGCTTTAGAAACTGACCTGGAAATGGATTGCTGGAGGAAATGGAGTATTTGACTTGTTTTTCAATTTGATTGATTCAATTGAAGAGAACAAATTGTCCCAGATTCAGCTCAGTTTAGCACTTTGATTTCTGTTGAGTTTTAATCTGGGCTCACATGAGATTTCCTTCAGCACTTGGATTTGTTTGAATGAGCTCTTCCTGCCGTTGCTTTTTTAATCAAACTGGAGTGGCATGCCCACATGAAAGTCAGTAGCATAAGGGAGAAAGAGCTGTACACCCAGAGACATCTAGCTACAGTTTGTCTTTGGACCATTTCAGTGTCATGGACTGCTGGTATGTGTGTTGTGGCCTGACAACAAGGAATGGTCTGTAAATGCTCAGGGTTAGGTCTTCATCTGATGTCAAATATTGCCTTAACTGTGTGAATTCGTTCTTGGTGAGTATCAGGTGCAATACGTGAGTCTAAATTTTGCAGAAAATATCATTCAGATTCTATTTTTAAAGTTAATTTTTTAAATGTATGCAGCTTATATAAATCCCTGGCTATAAACAAGGGAGAAGTATCACTGCAATTCTTCTGGGTCTTCTTGAAATTTGGGAAATCAGCATTGTGTTCAGCCACGTACAGCACAAAATGATGTTCCTTGCCCTGCCACCCAACCATATATCGTGAGGTCCATGTATATTTCAGTATCTAAAGGGGGGTTGTAAGAAAGAAGGGCACAGCCTCTTTAGCAGGGTCTGTTTTGGCAAGGAGGAATGGTTTCAAACTAAAAGAATGAAGATTTAAATTGGACATAAGAAAAAAATCTTTTACAATCAGGGTGGTGATGCACTGGCACAGGTTGCCCAGAGTGATGGTGGTGCCCCATCCCTGGAGACACTCAAGGTCAGGCTGGATGGAGCTCTGAGCACCTGATGGAGCTGTAGGTGTACCTGCTCATTGCAGAGGAGTTGGACCAGATGGTCTTTAAGGGTTCCTTCCAACTGAAACAGTTCTATGATTCTATGTGCCCAACAGCAGTGCCTGCAGAGGCTGCTCTTGCTACAGGAGATGGATGGCGCTTGGCTCAAGCCCTCGTTCTGGATTATCTGATAACAGCCTCCATTCAGGATTATCTATCTGACCTAAGGACAAACAGGGTGGGGTGCTCATGTCAGCTTTTTATCTTGTTTCTTGATGTTTTTCAATTTTCCATACCCTGGGCCTCCAACCCCAATTAGAGTTAATTGCACTTGTTGGTAAAACTGTGTTTTGTGTTCAAAACCCTTCATAATAGCAAAAAGTTATGGAGAATGTCTTCACATATTTCTTATATTTCAACCAAGACAAACAAATATGGCTCTTTTCTGTAAATATTTTATGTCTCTGTAGGTTTTGCATTGAACTCCTGTACAGAGTTATTGTGTATTATTGATAATGGGAAACTGGACTTGGTGGATTTTAAAGTCTTTTTTCATGTTTACACGGAACATTTTGAAGCAGCAATTAAAATAATTAAGGAGGGTGAAGAAATCTTTAGCATGCAACAAAGATTTCTGCAAAATGTTAATTTCTGTCAAATAAGTGAATATATGCACAGATGCCTCCTGACAGAGGCTGTGATTTCTGAGTGCTTTGCATGCCAAATAACTTGTTTACCCCCTCAATGTTTGCCAAGTTTACTGTCAATTTACAAATAATTTCCATTTTGCTGTTTATTCTGCTGCCTTTTGATGGATATGTCTTCCAGACTTTTATCTTGCATGTAGACAAACTAATTAATATTTTCCCTTCAGGCAAATATTTTTTTCTTAGATCTAAATGTGGGTTAGATTCTTCTTCGTTTCCATATGCTTTGTTCTGTCAATCATTTCTCTTCTATGTTACTAAAAATGTACCTTTGTGGATGTCATTTCTCATGTTTTACAGATTTATTTCACCCACATATATATGGGAATGTGTGTATGTGGAGAGACATATTTGTTATATATGTGTCCATATATGTTTAAGGCAGAGATGGTGAAAATACTGACTTCATGTTCAGATTTTTTTGCATCTGAAAGAAAATACTTTTTGCCTTGCCTGTTGCTGCAGTTTCCCAGGCTTGACCTCATTGTTTGTAGTTGCTGTTGTCCATATGGCATATGTGACACTGAGTACATCTATACTGGATTCAGCCCTGAGTCCTGCATGTCTTTTTGCTCCAGCTTTCCTAGCCATATATAATACATATATCCCATCCTCCCACTGCTGTCCCAGCAAAGACTGCAGTGGTACTCTAGTTGTAGGGATCATAAAAACATAGGATCATAGAATCATTAAGATTGGAAAAGACTTCTAAGACCGTCTAGTCCAGTCATCCACCTATCACTAATATTGCCCACTAACCACTTCCCTCAGTGTGACGTCTCCACATTTCTTGAACAACCCCAGGGAACCTTCCTGGACATGCTGTGCCAATGCCTCACCACTCTTTCTGAGAAGAAAATCTTCCTAGTACCCAACCTAATTCTCACCCCTGGGCTGCCCAGGCCACCCTCCATGGTCTTTAGTGCCCAAACTCCTCCTGATGCTACAGCATCCTAGCCCCAGGAGCATCCCTCCTGCAAAGGCTTTCATTGACTTCTAGGTAGGTAGAATGATCTGTGATAACCAAACATTGTTGCATTCAAGGAACAAGATTTCCATATAGCCTCTGCATCTTCCACCGATCTTTTGGCAGATAGTGGAAACACTATGCGGGATAAAAAATGTTTTCCATTGGAAGCCTGCATGTTAACCACGTTCTGTTGAGAAACACACAGGTGGTAACCGAGAGCTCAGATATTGCGAACAGATTCTTGCAGCTTACCAGTCGTAAAAATATCTCTGCAAAAAATACTCCAAACCACTCTGTTTACAGAATGCTTGGTATTTCCTATATCTGGAAATATTCTCGTCGTGGCTCCATATGTCGCAGCTAGTCTGACAAGATTTCTTTGAACTGTTTGCAGGTTGCAGTCTGTCTGTAGGGCTGGGTGCTGATGCCTTCAGGTTTTGAGGCCCTGCATTATGGGCATGATTATATCTTGTTCACTTTGCAGGCATAGAAAAGCAGAACAGAGATTTAGCAAGATTTAAAGAAACTTCCTAATTATGCCAAGCAGAGAGCTGCCTGAGTGAAATCTCGTCTACAACCCCAGGTTTTCATTACTGGCTCTGTTTTAAGTGTATCTCTATAATTTTCTGTGTTTCTGCTTTTGTTTATATCATCGTAGTCAGCAGGACTGGGAGATTTAAAGATGAAATATATTATCTTCACACATCCTCAAAACCTGTCGAGAAAGGAGGAGAAATTAAACAAGGACAAAAACTAGCAGTGAAGTGAAGCTGTTTCCTTTGAGCTGCCTTATTAACCAGTCAAGTACTTGACTGCCACTGTCAGCGAGATTTCTTTAGAGAAAGAGTGGCATTTTGAAAAATACAAATTCACCGCCTGCACAAGTTAATGAGGCCCTTCAGCAACGTTCATTGATAGTGTAAATTCATCATAATACAGTGCTACAAACCATAAATGGGATATGCATACAGGAAATCATCCACTATTAGAAATTTGCCAGACACGAAAAGAAAAAGAAGCCATTGATAAGCAGAAAACTCATCTCAACTGCTCAGTGCTGATGGGTGTGCAGCACATTAGTAATGCCAGATAGTGCCGTGATGAGAACTTATTAAGGTGAATTGAGGTAGCTGGTGAAGTATATTTTGCTTCCCTTTGTTCACGTTTTATGGACTCTCTCAGCTGTCTCCCTTAACATTTGTGAGTGTCAGGTTAGATAGAGTTTGCTGCGTGAGAGCTACCATCAAAGTAAAGGGACAGAGGTCTCCAGATGCATCCTTTTTCTGCATATGCACAACTCTGTGTGTGCCTTTAATTGATTTCTTGTTGCATTTGCAAATGATAATGTCATAGCTCCATATTATCTTAAGGACTATTCAGCACACCAGAAGTAGAAAATTGGCAACACAATAAAAAAAAGCCTTGTGGTCTTTTAGATAATTATTGAGCAGTGTTATTTTGCTATCCTTACTGTCTGGGAACTGCTGAGTCACAGCCTGAACCTCTGATTGATCACCTGGGGCGAGCAATGAGTCAGCCATGGGAGCACAGG